>KQ479129.1:67434-143183 GCA_000331835.2 Trichoderma hamatum GD12
CCCCCTCCTCCTCCCACTATGACTACTACAGTATACTACTCCTTTTTCCCCAGCACCCACTGCCGAGCCCTGTCCGAGCCCGCCAAAACGCTAACATGGCCTTAGGGCTTCCCTCCACCACCCCCCCAGGGCCCATTGAGCGGCTAATTCTCCCAGCCGGCTGTCCCCAAAAATCTAAGTAATCATAAGGACAAGGAGCCCACTGCAAAAAGCCCGGTAGCATCGATCGCCTTGCTGTCCATCATCACGACCCAACCGAGACTCCCCGAGACTTCCAAAACAACCTTCGCTCCTCCTTCGTCTCTGCTCTCGCCCCCCGCGCTCGTGTGTTTTGCCCATCGCCATTCGACAATCTCGCCAGGAAGTGGCTCCCACTCTTTCTCGCGCGGGCCCTGCGCGCATGTCGCTGCCGCCGAATCCAGTCATGCCGCCGCCTCGGGCTCAGCCGCAGTCGCCGTTCCTCGCTACGGCCCTGGTGTATCCTGGCGCCGGCAGCAGCAGCACGGGCAGCTTCACCGTCAATGGCAGCGACGTGGCTGGCCTTAGCCCGGGCAGTAGTGGCGTCGGTATGGGATCGCGACATGGCCAGGACGCCTCGCTGTCGCTGGCGCCCCTGACCTCGCCCGTTGGAGTTGGATCTGGGGGCCAGCAGCAGGACCTGCACCTCGTCGATGCTGATGGCGGCGGCGGCGACCTCAACACCACGGCGACCGCTGCCCACACCGCCAGCTCCAGCATCAGCCTCGGCGGCCCGTCGTCGCCCTTGGACGCCGCCGACATCTCCAGCCGCCGCCCGGGCAAGCGTCCGGCCGCCCGCGGCACGGCCTTTTACCCCCGGAAGCGCGCCAACACGGCGTGCCAGGTATGCAGGGCGCGCAAGACAAAGTGCGACAACAAGAAGCCGGCCTGCAGCTACTGCGTCAGCGTCGGCGCCACGTGCATCCAGTCTCCCGTCGACCTGTCCAGCTTCGACCCCGCCAGCCTGAAGATCCTCGATCGCATCGACGAGCTGGAGCGCCTGCTGCGCCAGTCCGTGGCCAACCCTGGGTCGGGACTAGGACTGGGACTGGGACTGGGACCTGGGTCGTCCGGGGCTGGGGCCGGGATCGCCTCCCCGGGCTCGGTCGCGGCGGCGCCACAGTCGGCTTTCGCTGCTCCCGGCTCCCACGGCAATGGCGCCGCCTACGCCGGCCACCACCACCACCAGCAGCAGCGCCTCCCCCCGCTGAGGGCCGGCGGCTTCGACTTACACGGCAACGGCGCCAGCGTCAGCAACCTCAAGCACGACAACGACGACGTCAACATCAGCAGCCTGCTGCCCCAGCGTGTGGATCATATCCTGCAGTGGCCAATCTTCCACAATTCCGGGTCCCACCACCACTCGCCAGCTTCTTATCGCGCCCCTCCCGATGCCATCGCAACCCCTCCTTCTGGGTCAGCCTCCTTGGCTGGCCTTATCGATATGGACTCGCACCGGATATACCGCCTGCTGGACAACTTCTTCCTGCACATCCACTGCAAGAACCCAATTCTCGACGAAGTGCTGGCCCGTCGTATGGTTCTGAATGCGTTTCTTGATGGTATAGACTGGTCTCCTGCCTCTTGCTTAGCTCTGATTATATGCGCCCTCGGATGTATTGCCACACCCTTTGGTCCTAGCGGGGAGACCAAGCTGGGCACCCAGACCTATAATGACTCTCAAATCTTCTTCCAAGCAGCCCAAAAGCGCATCGGCATACTGCTGGTGCGTTCTGATATAGTGGGCGCGCAATGCCTCTTCCTGTCGGGCATCTACCTGATGATGGTCTTCCAGCCCGTCTACGCCTGGCGCTTCTTCTCCCAAGCCCTAGCCGCCTGCCAGCACTTCCCCTTCCTAGCCCGCGCCCAGAACCTCAACGCGTCGCTAGATTCCATGGAGATGGGCCGCCAAGACACGCAGGAACAGGCCGTCTATTGGTCGGCCTGGAAGTCTGAGCGAGAGCTGCGCCAGGAGCTAGACCTTCCTGATTTCGACATCCTCCACTCTGGCAGCACCTTGTATCCGCCCTTCTTCCCCGCGCCGCCGGTAGCCCCGGCCGAGTCCCCGGACGGGCCCGACTCGGAGACGCAGCGGGCACGTGCCGCCTGGCTGTTTTACCTGGCCGAGATCTCGCTCAGACGTCTCACCAGCCGCCTGTCCAGAGAGGTGCTGGACCTTCGGCAAAAGTACACGTCCGACGCCGTGCTGCTCGACATGCTGCTCGACATGATGCCCGAGTACGAGGCCCAGATTGGCGAGTGGTCTGAGAGCCTCCCCGCCGATCTCTCCATCCACACCCCAGTGGAGGAGGACGGCATCTGCCGGTCTGTCCTGCGCGGCCGCATGATCAACCTCTTTGAGCAGCTCTACTGGCCCTTTGTCATGGCCAGCATCAGCGCCCACATCGCACGCCGCCCCGTCAAGCCGGCCGTAGCGGACTTTGCCAAGCGCGGCCTCGAGACGCACATGCACCAGGTGCGCGTCAACAAGCCAGGCTTCCACCACCGGCACCACGGCAGCATGTTTATGATACGGGCGTGCACGAGGAGCGCGCTGGTGTTGCTGGCGGCTGCCCGGGCCGGGTGCACCATGCCCACCGACTGGGAGGACTCGGTCTACAAGACGGTGGGCATGTTGGCTTACTGGGAGGATGAGGACAGGGACTTGATACACTGGCGGGCGACGATGGAGCGGGAGCTTGCGCTGACTCGGCATGAATGAACGCTAAAAGAACGATACCTTTTTTGTTTCAAGTTTTTTTTTCTTTTCCAACGATGGCAAGTTATGTCTGTAATTTTCTTGCGGGGAGTGGCAGTTTTGGAAACTCCTTTCTTCATCTTGTTCTTCAGCTACTACTTCTTTCTTGTATGTACTCTTTCTTTGGCTGTTTTAAAGTTAATGCGGTACGACGCGAGCACATGCCACAGAGTCGTGGTGGTAGTATCGCTATCCCTGCTGTCTGTCTGTATGCGGAAGTCGGCAAGCTACCATCTTAGTTTTAGTATTTTTTACTGGAGACTGTACATACATACATATCGCGGAGGATCCAAAAGGGATGATCCAAAAACTAGGGTCTTATTCTTTCCATCTCTCCATTAGCCCGGAGAACTACATAAAATGCTGAATACATGTACAATCTACACCGTTGCGTGACTCTTTACTGCTGATGTTCTGCAATGCCTTGCTGCAATTAGTGCCTTAGAACAGAACGGGCGGAGTATTACCAGCAGTGGTGTTTCTAGGTGGAAAGATATTACTCCGTAGCAAACCTGCAATCTCAACAAAAAAGAAACTAAAATTCACCTTCGATGAGCTGTGGTTCGCGTCGGGGAGTATCGCCTCAGTCAGCTTTTGGCGCTAGTGGACTAACGTCTTGGCCTTAAGCAAGCGTCATTGTCATGCTTCTTTTGTTTTGTTGGAGAATATCAACGACATGGCATTCCTTTGGGATTTCTGTCGGATAATCCGTTGCATATTTTTACGAGATGCAGAGATGCAGAGATGCATGGCTGCTACGACGCAACTCTCATGATTACGCGGATTTGGAGAACCCTTGCAGCATGAGATGCGGTGATGGGATGTTGGCTTTGCTAGTTCGTTGGATGGGTCAAGGTGGCCGAAATGATGGATATTCGGCAGCCACCCATTCCTCTTCTTTGGCTCGTTTCATTCTCGTTTCTCGTTTCTCACCCTTCATTTTTCAAATCGTATCTGTGATTCATCACATCATTTGATTCATCATGGAACAAGTAACAAATCATGAAATACACGATAATTTGTCATGACATTCCCGCCATTGTCTCACTCTTCAGTCGCGATTTCACCTTTGCCAACACAGAGCCAATGTCAATGTCTTTTCCACCAAAGCTGCAAATTCTACAACTGGCTGACCAACGACCTGATAGGAATTTAAACGCAAAATGACAAACTCTACATCCCTCCTTCGAAGATATCTTGCCATGCAACATGTTTCTCAATATGCCAAACGAGCTACATCATCGCCAGACAAGACTGTGTGTGTAGTATATAACAAAAACAAAACAACATGACATGCGTTGTTCACACAAATCGCCTTTACTCCCGAAATTTCCACCCATGAGGCCAAAAGCAAAATTCAACATTCATCCATGCATTGATGCCATTGATCTCGACACGTCCACGCGCCGTTTCCCTTCCCTTCCCTTCCCTTCTCCCATATTCCCATGAAGAAATAAAAAGCTTGGCCCGCCATCTCTCTTCCTTCCAATCTCTCCTCATGTGGTCATTTTCTCCATCCTTCATGAAAGTTTGCACATCCAGGAATATTCGCTCTCACCTTCGTCCTCGTGCCTCAGAGGCGTCTAGGAACGACGGGTCCTTGATACTGCCGCCTGCGTCGTCTAATCCCGCCACCGGCCTGTTGTAGCTAAAGTTCACAAACTGATCCTGCTGTGTCCTTGAAAGCACAGAATCGTCAGGGACGGAGTCTTGAGCGGGCAATTCCGTAAACTCCTCGGAAAAGTTTTTCACGTCGAGGGCACTGGCCTATTTCATATCCTATTAGTTCATCCTTGACCCCCAGGATAATGTTCAAACAGAGAAAGGGAGATGAGAAAACAAAAGGACGAGACTTACCACGTGGGGCTTGAATGTCGGTTCATATTTGCGCTGCAGCAGCTTCTTCCAGTCGATACCATGGAAGAAGGGATGAGACTTGATCTCAGTGGAGCCATTGACTCCCAGTCTCTTGGTCGGGTCTCGATCCAAAAGCTTGGTTAAAAGGTCCCTGGCAGCCGGAGGCACAATATCGTAACCGGGAAAGTTCAAGGGCGCCGTCAAGATTTTGCGATACATTTCGTTGGTGTTTTCGTCATAAAACGGCGGTAAACCTGTCAACATTTCGTAGAGTAGCACGCCGAGCGTCCACCAGTCCACTGTTTTACCGTAGCCTTCTCCCTTCAACAGCTCGGGCGCCAGATACTCGGGAGTGCCGACAAACGTGTTTGTAGAATCCTCGTCTTTCATCTCGAGCTTACACAGACCAAAGTCACAAAGAGCAATGTGTCCCTGGTAATCAAGAAGGATATTTTCAGGCTTCAGATCCCGATAGATGACGTTGAATCCGTGCAAACATTCGAGAGCACAGAGTAGTTCGGCAGTGTAGAAACGGGAGCGGTTGATGTCGAAGCGTCCTTCCTTGGACAAATGAAAGAACAACTCTCCGCCATTGACAAACGCCAATACAAAGTAAAGCTTTTCAGGCGACTGAAAACTAAACTTTAATGGGACGATGAACGGGTTGTTGATCTGAGCAAGGACAGAGCGTTCGGCGAGTGTGTGCGTTACTTCGGAACGCGAGATGATCTTGGCCTTTCGAATAGTCTTGATGGCGTAGATACGGCCGGTGTCCTTCTTCCGAACCTGCATCACCTTTCCAAAACTACCCTTGCCAACAAGCGTGAGGAGGTCAAAGTCGTCAATGGTGAGCTTGCCGACGCGATTTTCTACAAAATCAACCCCAATCTGGAGCTTGCCTGTTCCATTCTGTAGCTCAAACCAGGCCTGCCCGCTGTGGCCTTGGGTTTGCGGTCGATCGCCCTTTTTGCTCGTCGACGTCGCTTCAGACGCAGTTTCGAATCGTGGATTTACGCGAACGGAGCCTAAAAAGATATCCTTGGTCCTACCAGAGCCTGCAGTAGCGGTGGGGTTTCTCATAAAAAGAGAGACTGTCAACTCGCCGACGCGCGACACGTCAAACTTGTACTGAGTATTGTGGCCAGCCCAAACAGGGTTCTCGGGGTTTCCATCAACAGAGTTGATAAAGACTTGGTTTTTATCAAAGTCCACCAGCGCATATGGCATGTATTTGCCCGATACACGACCGTGGCTGGTCGGGATGCCCTTGAATCCTGACCCGGTTGACTGCGGTCTAGTAGACGCACTCTGACGGACAGAACTCAGCGCATCTCCAGCAGAGTGGGCGCCAGTTGGGTGGCCTGCCGCTATGACATCTTGATATTGTTCGGGTAGAGAGAGGCCGCGGGCTTCGTAGAGGGTAAGGACGAGGATGCCAGGTTTCGTTGGCTTGACGATGGGTGCCTGTGTAAGGGCTTCTATGGAGGCTAGAGGACGGAGAAGACGGACAACCAGTTAGAAGAGAGATGTCAAGGCATGGGGTGAAATGCGCTTTGTTGAACATACTGGCGCCGTTCGCATCGGAGATACTATTGACATCAGACGACGGGGTCGAGGTGCCGCTTTTGTCTTTGGTCTTATCTTTGCCGGATGGCGATGAAGACTTCGAGAAGCCCAGATGGGTTTCTTTGAGCTCTAGATAATGAGAGAGAGAGTCCAATGATCAGCAAGAGTAGAGGATAAAGGCATGTACGTAGAAGCACGTTGATTGATGGGTCAGCCGTTGCTGGCCGAGACTGATGCCATTCCCAGACCCAGTCTCGTCGAACCAAGCCTGATCGAAGCAATCCTTGCGCCAGGCAAGCGGAGATGATTGAGCAACATGTAGAAGCAAATAAATTTCCAAAAGGGCAAGGACCAAGATGCCGTCAAGCATCGAGGCCATGCCTAGCCAAAACAAACTCACTTTTGGTCAGGTTCCACGACATGGTTTGCACCAGCGCAGCGAGGCTGGAGATTCCAGCAACAGACACGGCGGCGACGATGGTAGTGTCGTAGAGATGAAGACGATGCAACGATTGAGCCCGAGAGACGTTTTGGAATCAGGAATCGATGCGGTTTGCGTCCGATATTTGGAATTGCCGAGTTTCGGGGAGAGATTTGGAATGCGATGACTTCAAGGCTCGGTCTGGCTGCCAGTGGATTGTGTGGCTGTTGAGGGGAGAGCCCGAGGCGCAGAGGGGCTGGGCTGAGAGGCGGGCGTCAGAGGGTCCAAAACGTCAAAAACCACCACTGAGCGCTGCGGGTCGCGGGAGGCGCTGAGTGGCAGGTGCTAAATCGCTAAGATACAGCGGTCAATGGTTACGTACATGCGTGTGGCTGTGGTACAAAGCGCTACATATGCTAGTCTAGTGAGTGTGAGCATGTGAACAGGCGAGGGAATAAAGCAGAAATAAGCAGAGATTACAAGATGATTTTACTCTCAAATCATGTCCATTTAATTCTTAAAGGCGCTCTCTAGATTGTTCTCCCAAGTTGATTGCCCTCCCTGCCCAGAAATTGTTACTAGTATTCGTAATCGTAATCTTATGCTCTCGCTCATCCAGGTGCTTATCCTGTACTGTAGGCCTCCGGCAAACTGCATGTGAGCAGTATCGCATGGGTAGCCCGAATTGGCAACGAATCCCCCGGTTTAGAATCGACAAATCTCCCATTCTCATCCGGCCCTGGCAAGAATACCATAATTCCATACAACAGCAGCACCCCATGCTCGAAAAGTTCTGCGTCACATCCCCGGATGGATTCCATATTCCATCACAGTGGTTGACTGCCATGCCCTGCACCACCCCGATCTAAAAAAAGACTGCAGAATCTCAAATACCCCCGAACCCATGCTCCTCTGCCGCAAGCATCTCTGCTAAAACCCAAGCCCAAAACATGGGGTGCATATCGTCCGTATTATCCTTGGCGCGATATGGAATCTATCTCAACACACAGCAAAACCCCGCACTAAGAAAAGAGCAACCCCCCCTATAGCCTGCTAACAACCCGCTACAGTACCTGTACTAACAAATTTCTGGCTGTGCTTCCATCCCAAACATTTGTCACGGCCTTTGTTCTCTTTGCCCACTTCAGTCTAGTACCAGCAGCTAGCTCCAGGGACCCAAATTGCGTCATGTCACGATAACACATCAAACTGGAGCCCAAGCCAATGGAATATTTTTTTGGGCCCCTCATTGGTAATTTTTTGTGTCTAGACCCTGGTTTTTTTTTTTCGAGTTGATGACTGTTGACTCTGTGATGGATGCAAATATATAACAATTGCTCGACTGTCCTTTTTATTCATTCCCATCATCATCCTATATCCTCAACGTCATCAAACAGCTTCAGCTACTTACCTATAACTACTACAACTAATCTCAACCCCTCACTTACAACTACCTCCCATCATCACCAACACACATCTAATCCACCCACCATGATCTTCAACAACCTCTTCTCACGGCTCTCCCGCCCCTTCACAGCCGCCGCCCGCCTCTCCATCGCCCCCGAATCATCAGCATCCACAACCTCCATCCCCGAGGGCGCCCAGCGCTGCACCGTCGCCGCCGGCTGCTACTGGGGCACCGAGCACCTCTACCGCAAGCACTTCTCCGGCAAGGGCCTCATCGACGCCAAGGTCGGCTTCATCGGCGGCGACCTGACCAACCCTACATACCGCGCAGTATGCGGCGGCAAGACTGGCCGTGAGCTTCTTTCCGGCTCCCTTTCCTTGCGATGCTCCTGTGACTAACCACCCATCAAACAGACGCCGAGGCCGCAGAGCTCATCTTTGACCCTACCCAAGTCTCCTACCGCCAGCTCATCGAGTTCTTCTACCGCATGCACGACCCCACAACCCTCAACCAGCAGGGCCCAGACACCGGCCCACAGTACCGCTCCGCCATCTACTTCCACAACGAGGAGCAGGAGCGCATCGCCCGTGAAATCACTGAGAAGGCCAACGACCAGTGGTGGCAGGGCAAGATTGTCACCGAGATCGCGCCCGCCGGCCAGTGGTGGACCGCCGAGGAGTACCACCAGCTGTACCTGGAGAGGAACCCCGATGGGTACGAGTGCCCGAGTCACTTCCTGAGACCGTTCAAGGATCTGGAGTAATGTACACGGGGAGAGAAAGGGGGAGAGAGGGAAGAGATTTTATGAAAAGATGGAAGACGGGGAGGAAATTCCATCTGTGAAACGATAATTCAACATTCACTGTATACCCATTGTATTTATACATATTTCACAGCGCAGTCATTGCAAATTCAACCAGAAAGGGTCACTTGTAGTTTTTATTTTAAACAAATTTAACAATTTTTTTCTTTCTCATTTTTTTTTTTTTTTTTTTTTTAAGCTTCCACTTATTGATACAACGGGAACGCCATGCTTCCCAATATAAAGTATAAAGTAAACTATTCAGTAATTCATCCATTGAGCGGAGTTTATAATCTCTCGCAAAAAAAAAAATCCCTTTGCTTAAAAATGTTGCAATCACACACCTCCACCGTTCTTCTCATTATATCCATACCATCTCTCTCACAGCTTTACACCCATATTGGCTTATTTCCTCCTGTTCTGGTTCAGCATGAGAATCTGTACCATGCGGATGAAAATGTTCAAAAAGTCAAGCTCTAGGGAAATGCTCTCGTTCACGGGATCCCGCTTGATAACACCGGCCTGAGCCAGGCGGGCGTGGTGAAGCACCTTCTGCACATCATACAGGGTAAAGCCACCAAAGACGGCAAGACCACCGTACAGCCAGATGTTCTGGGTGAAAGCCAGAGTTCGGACAGCAGTGGCGGGGATGACAAGAGGGGCCAGACCAGAAGCAGCGATGATGGCAGCGCCAGCCAAAAGAGGTCCACCAATGTAGAGGTATTTCTCCTGCTTAGCGGTAGCGCCGACGACAGACAGGGCACCCATCATGGCAACAGTGTAGAGACCAGCGCGGGCGAGAAGGGGCACGGGGACAAATGCCAGCATAGGAGCGACAAAGGCAGCCTGAGTGGCGTTGAAAGCAGTCCAGAGAGCATATTTGGGGATGTAGCTATAGTCCACACATGTCAGCAAATACATCTTCATATCGCAAATTTTCCAATGCAGCAAACTTACTTGTCAGGGCTAATAGATCGGGTTCCAATCATGGTGGCAAAGCTCAGCGCCAATCCACCCAGTCCCACAACCCATGGGTTCGTTACCATCAGGCGGTACACGAATCCCGTCTGCACCATCTGCCTGGCCGTCAAACCAATGATACCAACGCCAAGACCGGTGTGCAAGAAAGTGTTGTTCAGATATTCCCGCTCAAACAGAGGCATGCCGCCATCCTCTCTCGTCTCGCGGTTGAAGACTGTGTTGATTGCCACCAGCGTACCGCCGAAGATGGCACCTCCGACCAGCAGCTTGCGGAGTCCGGTTCCGCTGGTCACAGACTGCTGGCGGGTCGCAGCCTCCTGGTAGTACGATCGCGCAAAGCCATGGCGAGTCGTCGCTGATGCAATGCGGGAGGTGAAGAATGCGCTGGTGGGCTTCTTGGGTGCTTGTTGGTGAAAGCTTCGCATGGATGTCCGGAAGGCAGGTAACAGCCGCTGCTGCGCAATGCGCGCAGGGCCCTGCTGAATGCTCAGCGTAAATGACATATTTGGCCGCTAGGCGTTTGTATCTCTGTCGGGGAGCTTGTTCTGTTTCGATATGTTGAGGGAAAAAGAATTGATTAGCAACAGCCAATGCGGGGGGAGGTTTGCTGCCGGTTTAATATATGAGTAAGAAATCCATGATACTAATCCGGACAGCTTTTCGCAGGTATCCGGCTAACGTCATGACCGGCTTTACCCAGTGCCATAATCCCGTCACGTGTTGGGTTGGAAACCGCTAGAAAACTCGGTACATTTGGCAGAAGCTCCAGCCTATCGAGCGGCCTTAAGAAGCAAAGCTTACTAATGCCGAGCAACGCTGTTTTGTATGCTCGGAGTACGATGTGAGCTCCTCTCGCGACAGCCTCATGTCCGCAAAGTCCGCATATTCCTTTTGTTTCTATTGTTTCTCAGTTTTATTTCCATGTCCAAATATCCGTACAATATGCTATTACATCGATCAAAACATTCATGTCCCTATCACATCGCTGCTTAAAATGAATAAAACTAAAAAAGCTGCAGCACCACCGGAGAATATCGTCAGATCGTTCAGTCCAAGTACCCCCTGACTTGCTAACCTCTATTACTTCGTACCTTTCCTTGAATAACCACCCAAATCATGTTTTGGCGCCAACCAATTTAAAGCTCCCCATCATGCCCCTTCCCATGAATATGCAGATAGATAGATACATGTTTGTGTTAGAAAGCATACCTTGTACAGAAAAAAAAAAAAAAAAGAAGAGAAAAGAAAACACCAAAATTAAATAAAAGCAAAAGTGTGAAATAAAATGAGATGGTCATGCTGTCGCTGATAGGCAGTCATCTCATCTGAGCCCATCAGTCCCCTTTTCAATCACAAACTTCACAGGTTGCCTTGTCTTCCTGCCTAGTAGCGAAGCACCAGCCCTTGGAAAGAAGCTTGGCGTGGTGAGCATCGCGACACTCATTGTCCTCGGCGTTGGCAAGTCTCCAAGCACGCTGTCGAATGCCGTTGTAGGCCAGCTATTCACCGACGGCGACTCTGATTTTGAAGCTCGGCTGTCGAATCCCCATTTTGAAACACTGCCAGCTCGCAACCATGGTTCCAAGTTGCGGCATTGGCTGACATCAACCCAGTTCAAGCGCGTGCAGCCCCTGAGGATGTATTCCAGGCCCTTGCCCGTCACACGCACGCATCCTCGAACACTAAGGCCCTCAAGCTCGTTCAGGTGCAAGGCGACGCTCTCCAAACTACTGTCGCTCACAGCACTACCGCAGAAAGCCAGCCGTAACTCGCGCAATTTGGGGAGGCCAAGGGCAACGACTTCTGTCGCCGTGTCCGAAAGCGCACAACAAAATGACAAGTCAAGATGGGTCAAGTGCTTGGCAGCATTGACCAGCGCAACAATGGCATTATCAGACAGGTAGGTACAGTCCGCCAGGCAAAGCTGTGTCAACTTTTCAAATTTGAACTGAGCCCACGACTGGAAGCCAGCGTCTGTAATAGATGTACAGCGAGTAAGAGACAGAGACTGCAGGCGGCTCGAGGCATGAGCGGCAAGATGGCCCATCGATCGATCCGTAATATGCTTGCAATATGATAGATTCAGCGTGTTCAGCTTGGAGCATCCAATCACAGTCCCTGGGGCTGGCTGGGGGGGAGACTGCTGACCAGTCTTTTCTTTTGCTTTCGCTCCCTTTCCCCCCTTTGCTCCTTTCATTCCTGAACTTGATATCACGACCTTACTGCTTGATGGGGGCGGCTCAGGGACAACCCATCCAACAACTCGACCAAGTAGATTGTCTCCGACTTTTCGGCAATTGCTCCAGTCAACCTCTTCGAGACCCTTGGCATTTTCGCTCATTTCAAGGATCTGGTTCGCCGATACGTCCCACAGTGAGCGCATCTTCCACTTTTGTACATTCTTGCCGCAAGTCCGCCATAATACGGAGAACCCTTCGTCAGTAATGTGAAAGCAGTTATTCAGATCCATAACAAGTGCACGAGTTCCGATGAAAGGCGCAAGCACATCGGCAATGACCTGGTCAGTAACTCTCCTGTTGTAGTAAGAGAGATCGACATATCTGCAGAGCTTTGGAGACAGTGTGACGAGAGATTTCCAGCGTGAACTGACCTGTCGTAGCCTCAAAAGCTCGCCCACGTCGGCATACTGAAGGATGTTCACTAGTATGCTGTCCGAAATGGTTGACTGTTGAAGAGAGACTGGCCGATGGGATAGTGTCTTGGCCCGTTTTGCGGGCATATCGAATTCAAAGTCTGGCATAGTAAAAGCCACGGGAGACGATGGCTCCGGGACGGAAGGTCGAGCTCCATTCAGTCGAGTAGGCGTTGTCGGGGATGACTCGGTTTGAGCAGTTGGCGGCGCAATCGACAGACGCCTTCGGTTCTTTAGGTTCTCCATATCAACACTCAGAAACGGATCAGGATCCTTGGGTTCCATGGTGTCCGAGTCCTCTCTGGCTTTCACGGATATCGACTTCAGGGGTGCTGCAAACTCGACATCGGGTAGACTCAGTCGGGCGAGGATTGGAGTTGGAGGGTCCGATTTGCTCATCCTCTCCTGCTGCCCCGCGTCAGTCATGTCGACGTCTTCATCGCGGTAGTTGTATCGATGCCATGCTGTCTGCTCCACCTGTAATTTGATGTCCGGAGAACAGCGAGACCACAGCTCATCCAACGTCTCACCCGGTATCATTAAACACTCTACTGTAGTAATCGACCTGACTGTTGCAGTTCGCCCACTAGACAAGCCCAAGCTCGCAACTTCTCCAAAATACTGTCCTGTTTTTAGCCTTGGTCTTTTTTGAATCGATCTGGTCAGGCTCTCGGCTTCCTTGTTTGTCTTAGGCTGCTGATGAATCACTTCTGCTTCGCCTCGCACCACGAAGAAAATCTCGTGGCCAGGAGTGCCCTGACATACTATGTCGGTGAAAGGGGGGTACGTCTTTGGCTGAACACTTAATCCCAGAAAGTGAAGAATATCCGGCGGGAGAGAGCTGAAGAGAGGAAGTTCTTTGAGCGTCTTTCGGATATTGACAAAGCCGCTGCCTAGAGCGCTTCCGAGGGCTGGATCTTCGATGATGCTGGGGCTTGGGGATTTCCGCTTCTTGGACTTGATTACTGTGCCATCCTTGATTGCGCCAGTCTCTCCAGTCGACACTTCGCCCGTGGTCTTCGGACGCGGAACGAAATCGCTCTTTGGGGATTTGAGGATCGCGCCACGCTCTGTTCGCTTTTTCTTTAGTACGCTCAGTCTCTCTTGCGCTTCCTGTCGGATGGCCTTTTCCATCTCTGGGAATCTCGGCATGACGGTCTGCAGGTCTTCCTTTTTCAGCACCAGCAAAAGGCACTTGGTTCGGGCGACGATGGTGGCGGTCCTAGGCATATCCATAAGCACACCAATTTCTCCAAAGAAGGCACCCGCTTTGAGTTCTGCGTAAACGGCCTCGCCGTCTCGAGATGTGACTGCGACAACGCCCCGCACCAGCCAGTACATGGCCTTTGCGTCGTCCCCCTCCGTAATGATGTGGTCGTTGTGTCCGTGTACCTGCGGCTTCAAGTGATTGCCAATCGCCACTAAAAACTCTTCCGAGGCGGAGAGAAAGAGGGGAAAGCTTCGAATGCGATCTACCAGGTCTAATGGCATATCTCGGATCGTTGAGGCGGTCAGCGGAGATGGTCGCATCGGGCGAGTAGGGTTGTTTTCGACATTAAATGACCGGATGAGCGAAACTGAGTCGGATCCAGCGCCATTGCCATTGTGATGCCCCGTCCCCCGGTAGTGCGAGGGCGCACTCGGAGAGCGGCTGCGCCTCATTGTGATACTCGGTCGGGATATCTGGCTGTGGCAGCTTCCTTGCGGTGGTAGCTTTTCAAAGGCGCCCTTGGTGTTTGGCGGCTACCCGCACCGCACGTTACCAAGCAGCCTCGAAGCTTTGGTTGCTCAACGCAGGAGTCTCCCACACTGCTTTCAGCTAATCCGTCCTTGTATATGACCAGAAATTATGAGGTTTCGCTGTTGAGATCGAAAGTGTCGTGGCAAAGCTCGGATCATGCTCTTCCGGGTGAGGCTGACCGACGGCTCTTTGCTACTCATGCAGCAGCAGCTTCGCATAGATTCCTTGTAGCAATAATGATTTGTAGGCTCGTGGCGACAATATTTAATATGGAATTATGCGGTGGGCAAGCGATATCGGGCAGGGATGTCGCGGTGACAGGCGGCTCCGCTACTGTCACCGACTCTTTCGTAGAAAGGAGTATCGACTTTGATATCGTAGAAAGTGTTGCTATGGCGAGGTTGACTCAAAGATGAACTAAAAAAAAAATGCTCCTCCGCAACTTTGGCCACCGTATGTTGCTACCTGACGCCGTCCGAGGGTGGAAGCGGTCGCGTTCCGGCAGCCAACAGTCTATGTCTAAGCCATTATTAGCAGCAGCAGCGGTCCTGCAAGGTGGCGGAGAGGTGTCTCACAAAAAATGCTGAATTAGTAAAAACCGATTGGGTAATGCTATATCGTCAAGAGCCGCCGTGGGCCGCAAGCGTAAAGGGGTCTCGTAGGCCGCCTCTGGAGACTCGAAGACCAGTGAGCAGGTCAGATAGTGTCAAGGCTTTACGCTCCAGGGAAGATGATGTAGGAGGGTCGATGGGATGGCAAGAGGACCGCTGGTCATGGCGCAAACCAAAGAGACACGCGCACACATACACACACACACATACATACATACACGCCATACAGTCTAGCAGACAATAAGACGGGCGATGGGGATGGATGCCGCAGCTTTTTTGACGTAGGTGCGCGGGGGTAGCTAGGGAGTGGATTCGATGTCGTTTCTAGTCGCTGGCACTGTGGCGGGCCCCAGCGAGAGCTTGCAGAGGCCCTGCAGCGGCCCTGCAGCACTGAACAAACATTGAACAGCCGAGACGGCCGGCAATCTCAAGCGGCGGCAGCGCCGAAAAACAGCCACACGAGTTGGAGGGGGTTTTGGATTGTTGACGTGGGATTGAGAGAGGATTTCTTGGCGAGCCCTGTCCAGAGCACCAGCGGGCAAGGCACCAGCAGGGCAAGGTACCGGTACTTGGAGGCTCAACCGTGAACAAGGTTTGCAAGCCCAGATGCTGCTAGACTCTTTCAAGCCAACAGGGGGAGTAGGGAAGATGGAAAATTCGGTCTGATAGCTGCATTGTCCTAATTCCACACGATATTATACCGTCTGTTGTCACTATTATTTGATACGAGACGCCAACACAGTATCCTCTCTCTACTACCTAGTACTTTGCAGCTACCTTGCCTAGTAGCTCCTCACTCGACGGCTCTCGCTCTAGAATGCGCTGGCATGCACTATTGATCATACCGAGCTGGCTAGCCCCAAGAGAGCTGGAACGAGCTACCGCCCTATTGCCGAAATCTTGGAATGACGCCAGTGGCGCCTACTCATGCTTCCAACGTTCCCACATGAGGTCCCCTGAGAAACGTGGCAGCCGGCTATTTCCAGGCGTGCCAGAGGGAAGAGAAACAATGACCTGCGCAGTAGGCTGATGAAGTCTCGGCAAATACCTAATCTACATCCACAGGGATCCGAGTGCACGTAAATGGTCAGAAACAAGCGACAGGGCAAAGCACCACAAAAATCGCAAATCTTCCAAACCAAAGAGATCCATTTAGCGGCACCTGGATGGATACTTGTATGAGTACATGTCGGTATATGAGCACTTGTGTGTGTATCGATACGCAGAGTCCCAGCGAAGCGCCACCACGATCCTTCAAGGCTGACATGCTCTTCCTAACGGACGGCGCTCGCTCTGATTACAAGTATTACTGCACTACCGGTCGCCAATGGCCAGCCCGCCGCTGCCACGCACCAACTCGGCGTCCATCTCCAAAGAGCACCAGAGAGCACAAAGTACCACTACGCCGCAAGCTACCGCAAATCCTTCCTTCGGCGCACTGGGCGCTAAGTGATCCTTGCGTCGGGATGGAACTGAGACTACTAAGCCCGTACCGAAAGGACTAGGGGGACCCTAGCAAGAGAACAGCGCGAGAAGAGTGTTGGAAGCCTGGGCTAGTTTCAGTGCTCTTATAACGGAGCTTGCAACCGTTGAATCCATGATCCATGCGTTCTTTTGTGCAGCGAGCCATCGTCCGATCTTGAACCCAGGATACGAGACACGCCGTAGTTGAGTTTTGAATTGATAAAAAAGATGACCTGATAGAAAAAAGAGTAACATGCGGAATGTGGGAGAATAACAAATCATTTGAAGAAGGGGGAGCATGTTCCGGAATACCTAGTACTTGCATGTGCTCCTTCCACCCCTTGCATATTCCTCCGTCCTAATAAGGCGCGCTCCTCCTAACGTATCACTAAGATGCAGGCGACGCTTACGACATTACACCTTGAGCCGAATCGTGTATCTTTAATGAATATTATAAATAGAACACCACGCTTACCAGCTAACAGCCCTAGCGACCTCTGTAGGGGCATCGCTAAGGACCATCTAAGTCATAAGTGGCAGCATCAGCATGCATGCACTGCTCTGTGCTACTGCATTTCCGCTGTCTCTTCACGGTGAAATTGGTTCCAGTAGTCAAGTAGTAATACTACCTGCTCGTAGTGGTATCACATCCGTCTGACAGGCAAAAGCCGAAAGATGGTAGAGTGCCCTACCCAAGGGGACAGAACAACAGGGACCGCAAAATGGCAGTGCACACACAAATGGAATCACAAACACAGAAGGCATAGTAAAATACATGGTAAATACAGTAGAGTCCACAGAATCAGTAGATCCAATAGAGGACAATAGAAGCAGTAAAATAACAGTGTGCGTAACAATAGCGCTTGTGCTTATGGCTGTCAACTTTTCCATTTCAAGGCACCCTCAGGATTAGCCAACAACATAATAGCTTGTATGTATTGGTATCTACTTGTAGGTAGTATCGTTCAGTCTGTGCAATACATTTCTTTGACTCAATCCCGGGCTTGTACAGCTCAAAGTAGTGCACCTGATTCTCACCCCTTTCGTCTTTACACTGCCGATCATATCTCAACAGGCTTCCGCTTACCCTCGTCAGCACACCTTTGTCGAATGAATAGGCCATAGGAACAACAAGAATAAGGCCTCCTGACCAGACCTTCTATTCATTCCGCATGCGATCTTGCCGGATAATCCCGCCGTCATCATCGACCGCCTTGCCTCGTTTATTCCATGCTTATCAATCCTTGTTTCAATACGAGTACCTAGTCACAGTCGCTGTTCCCTACTGCGTATAAGCTTGTTTCACGCCGGTTGTGATAAACGTTACATAGTACCTGCCTTAGTGCACTCACTTAGTAGTACCACCTCACCACAGCACCATGTATGTATTGATGACTTTTCTGAATCTCACTTACAGTGGATCGATCAGATTATCAGAAGATGCATCGATCTAGTGGCCGTTTCACGTCTATACCTCGAGAAAAGGTGTGCGTCGATATGGTAATATGGTCAATCATGATGATATCGTTGGCATTCAACCGCTGACGAATAGCTATCTACCTGATCCCAGCAGCTCCCTACCGAGGCATGCATTCAACATCCAGCCAAATGATACCGGCAGGGCTCCAAGGAAAGTAAAGTGGCTATTTAATACTGCAAAAGGCAGGTAGCATGTATCTCGAAAATAGATGCATTGCCAAATCCAGTCCATCAGCTAATCGTCATCAAAACAGATATGTGTCACACATCCACAGCCTCGGAGATTTCCGAGCCACTGTTTTTTTTTTTCTCCTCTCATCTTTCCTGACACCCCTCGGCACTCGTGCCGCACTGCCTCCGGCTTCACATGTAAAACATGGCATCATTTCTATTTTGCAGCTTCCCAGTTGGGAGCTTTTTACACGCCCACGGCCAAAACATAGACCCAAAATTAAGGACCGGGTTCCCCTTGGTCAAATCATTTTACCCAACGCCGCGGATATGGTTCCGTAACCCAAACGCTTTTTTCCCCCCCTCCTTTAAGTACTCTTATTGGCCGGTGCTCTTCAGGAACATCTTGAAAACTTCCGAGTCTGTACACTCCTCTGATGGGTAGCCAAGCTCTTCAAGGAATTGTTCTAAATCGGCATCCTCTTCCGGTGGACATTGAATCCCTGCTAGCACCTTGGCCACGTCGCCGCCGTACGTGCGATACTGGAAAAGGCTGATGTTGAACTTGGGTCTCAAGGTCGCCAGGAATTTTTCTAGCGCCCCCGGTCGCTCAGGGAAGTTAAACATGAAGACCCTTTCGTTTGTAACGCCCGTTCGCCCACCGATGAGATAGCGCACATGGCTCTTGGCGAGCTCGTCGTTGGATAGATCCGTTACCTCCATGCCCTCCTCTCGGATACGCTCCATAAGCGTCCGCACCTCTTCGGCCCTTTGGGCGGGCGGAACCGTGATGGAAAGGCCTATGAGCACCTTGGCAACCTCGCCAGGTGAGTAGCGGTAGGAAAACTCCGTGACAGGCCGAGGCATGATGGTGTCGACAAGCTTAGCGAAAGCTCCGGGTCGTTCCGGGATGGTAGCGGCCATCAATACTTCCTTGCCCTCACCTAGCGCAGCGCGCTCGGCGACAAATCTCATCCGGTCAAAGTTCATGTTGGCGCCGGAGGTCACCGCGATGAGCGTCCTCTTGGCGTTCTGAGATGGCTTCTTAGCAACGTATTTCTTTAAGCCCGCGATGGACAAGGCGCCCGCCGGCTCCAGGCCGGATCTGGTATCGTCGTACATGTCCTTGATGGCGGCGCAGATTTCATCGGTGGTGACTTCGATGACATCGTCGACAACCTCGCGACAGATGCGGAAAGTCTCCTCTCCTGGGACCTTGACGGCTGCACCATCCGCAAACAGGCCAACCTCGGAGAGCGTGACTCTCTTTCCCTGTTTTAAAGATTGCGCCATTGCATTTGCATCAGATGCTTCAACACCAATGATTTTCACATGGGGCGCCATTCTCTTGACAAACAAGCCGATACCGGCGATGAGTCCTCCGCCTCCAACACCGCAAAAGATGGCTTCAACATTGGCCATGTTGACTTGAGCAAACATTTCATTGCCAATGGTCCCCTGCCCAGCAATAACATATGGGTCGTCAAAGGGTGGGATGTTGATGAGGCCATTCTGCTTTGCACGTCGTGCGCATTCTTCCTTTGCAGCGTCAAAGTCTGCGCCATGCAAAACGACATGGCCACCTAGACGCGCAACATTCAAATGCTTGATGCTTGGTGTGCCTTCTGGCATGACGATGGTGGCGGGGATCTTTAGTTTTCTGGCAGAGTATGCCACTCCCTGGGCATGGTTGCCGGCGGAGCAGCAGACAACGCCTTTCCAGCTTTTGGCAGGGTCAAGATGCGCCATCTTGTTATATGCGCCGCGAAGCTTGAAGCTGAAGACGGGCTGCAGATCTTCGCGCTTAAGCAGGACATTACACTCTAACCGGTTGCTCAGGTTGACGGCCGGGGTGAGAGGCGTCGTCTTGCAGGCCTCATAAACTCGCGAAGTTGCGCTGGCAATCATGCGCAGATACTACTTGCGCCAAGTCTGGCAGTCAGCACTCTTACATTCTTGAGCTCGCCGAAAACAAAGCAAAGAAAGAGAAGAAATGCGACTCACATCTGGGTGGCCATCTGGAAGTCGGTAGTCTTCCGGGACATACGAAGCGGAATCCTCCTCTCTCTCGGATGGTGGTGTTGGGTTGGCGCTGTACTCTGTCAGGGCCATGGCCTTCATGTGCGATGACATGGAAGGCCGGCGAGTGCCATTGACGCCTCCCGCAGCGCTGTTGGGCGCCAGCGATGCGCCATTGAGACCCGGCATCTCTGGTTAGTTTCAGCAGGTCGCTGCCGTATTTCTCTCCCTCTGTAAATTGGATTGGATGGCTGTTGTTTGATGCAATGAGGAAGAACGAAAGTGAGTCCTATTATTGTAGCGAGGGATGATGCGCCTCCGATAAATCGGCCCCTTCGAGTTTTTTCTGGGGACAAAAAAAAGTGGCGTTTCTAGCGACCGCCCCGGAATGGTGAGTGAGCCTAACACCAAAGTTACGTTCTAAACAGAATAAACAGCATGAAACATTCCCTTTTAAATTCGCAAAATTAGGGTGGCTTAACTTTGGAATCGCATGGTATTGGTACACTCCTTGGGGCGCAACGAATACACCCAAACGCGGGAGTCGTTAGATGCAAAGTGAACTCAAAGGGCACACATTCGAGCATCACTGACTCAATTAGAAATGACGCGCACCGCATCGATATCGGAGCCCACTCAGACCACTCTACATGCACTTGTTTTAATTTACTGGGGTTAGTGCACTATCAAGCTGCCACGCCCGCAGCTAATGCATTTTATATTCATTCTACTAGGTATCTTTTCAATATTTTCAGCAAAGTCCAAGTACGAGCCTATAAGTTGTCCACATAGTATTCATCTTGGAGAATAGTCTACTGTATACTTTAATCATCTAAAAGCGAGACTCCCTAGTAAAGTTATCTTGCATAAACATGCTTGCTGTTTGTCATTCTGAAACTACCTACCTATATGCAAGGAGCATCTCAACCCTACTCGCCGAGCGGGAAACAAAAAATAGGGAATCTTACAACCATAAGCACACGCATACTGTTATTTTATGCTGTAGTTCTATTATCCTCTACTGCATCTACCACTATTGAGAATAACTTTTAATGCCTTGTATATTCGCGTTTCTATCAGTAGAGAGAAAGCTGAGAAAGCTTCTCTATGCCCCATGGATCTTTGCTCACATACTTCAAATCGTTTACATCCTTTTGTTGCAACGTCTTGGTCAGCGCTTCTTTAACGGCCCTGCCTTGCCCGTTTCCTAGGAATTCTTGTAACGTATCTGCCGCGATAAGCAGCAAAGCATCCGACGGCTCCGTCTTCTTGTCGCCTTGAGGGCTCATCTGGCCCGCAGCGACTGCAAGGGCGAGGCCAGCGGCAAAAGGCAGATCTTCCTGTTTGTTTGATAGAACGCCAGCACCCAGGATTCCCGCATACCCTTCGCTCAGCCTCTCCAAGAAATTCCATGCCTCGTGGTGCATGGTGAATAGGTTGAAGCGTATGCCTGGGAGTTCGCACTGAATGCCCTGGGCAAGTTTGCGTATAAGCCCTGGAGGGAGGAGCCGAGCATTCTCGACCTAATAATTTCATTATCAATGAGGATTTCGAAAAAGAAAAAAAAAGAGAGAGAAAAAAAAGCATCTTAATTGTAAAGAGGTGATAAATGAATACGTACCCGTGCTTCTTCCACCTTGTCCTTGAATTTTGGTTGGGGATGGTCTCTGCTGTCCGTGTATTGTTTGAGAATACCTTCATTCAAGGCGTTTTCAACTGCAGCCGATGACCATGGCACGCGTGCTCCAGGGTGTTCAAGACGATGGTTGGTTGCCAAAGTCAAGTATCCCATAAACTTCAAGTTTCGACGGTTGGCGGCGTTGATCTTGAGCTTGCCCTTTCGTTTCTCAGCTGCCCAGTTGGTAACGGATGTGCCTATGCTCAGGCAGTAGTTCTTGAAGTAGGCCTCGCGGTTTGTTGGCAGATCGCCGACGAAAAACGACGGGTTGCCCTGCATCTTCCAGAGGTTTTCGAGGTCCTCCCACACCAGGTCGTCAGCAAGCATCTTCTCCTGACGAAGCGCATGATACAGCTGCGTCACGCCCACAAGCGCTCCAGGGCCCGCCAGGTAAGGCCCGCCGGAAGAGTGTAAGTTTGCACGCATATTGTGTATCAAGAGGCCGCAGTGCAAGGGGTTGCGACGGAGAAACTTGAATTTCGGCGCAATCTCGTTTGGAAATAACCCCAAGTCCGACATCATCTTGCGAGCCGCCCAGATCGGGTCGCTGTCCCATCTCGTTGCGACGCTGAGAACTTGCGAGCGCTCTTTGGATGAGGCTGGAACGTTGAGCATAGAGTGCTTGATCTTGAGGCATTCTTGCCGATAGTCTTGGTATCCACGGGCACAGTCTGATCCAAGAGATTTTAGAATATCTAGATAGATCTGAAAGGCCCAGCTTAGCCAGAGAGGCGCCGGCTTGCCGGGCTCGTCCATCAAGTAAGCCATTCCACGGGTCAATTCGTCTACTATGCTCGAAGCTCCCAGTTTCCACGCCAAAAAGCTTACATCTGGCAAGATTTCCAGCATCGCCCTCATGTCTTGCTTCCATTTCTGGCGATTGTTCCTTGCAGCGCCACCCAGATGCTCGTCATACCAGCCAAACTTGCCGTTGTAAGATTGGAGATGCATCTCATCGCGCTGGGCGGACTGCATGTAGCTGAGCAGCATCGTCATGGGATTCATCATGCATGCGTCTGCCAAATCGTATGCCTTGAGGTTGTAGGGGTCGCCTGGTTGCTTGTTTTCCTGAATGTCAATGTCAAATGCCTTGCATATGTTGGAGAAATAAATATTGGCAACATAGGCGCCGCCGCCCAGTTTGCTAAACAATGGGTCTACTTCTTCTTCGATATTGCAGGCAATTTCAAAGGCCATGTTGGTTGCAACAGAAACAGCGGCAAGGTCTAGCTGGCCGGAAGCGTAGTCAGCCCACAAAGACTTAATCTCGCTCCTAAGACGGCGATAATCGTCCAAGAGTGCAATGTACGCAAAGAAGATGTCCATGGCGGAGTCTCCTTCTTCTGCGACATATTTGACATCAGTCGAAGGTGCTGGAACAGCGGCATCTGGAGCATCCTGGAATTCTGTAGAAGTATAATATACTTCCAGAGGGCTAAACAAGTTGTCGTCCAAACCTTTCGACTTGGCGTCTGTCTTGGCGTCCACGCTGAATGAGACAGCTCCCATGAGTGGTTTCAAGTGATCACGAACTTTTTCAAGTACTCCTACAAAGAAGGAGTGGCGACCTTTGGATGCATCACTCAAAGCTACTCCGTTTGATGCCAGGCGCTCTGAGAAGCTCTTTCGCACTATCATGAATTGCGGTTGGTTAGCTCTTTTGCTTTTCCACTCCTTTCCACTACTTTATTCTGGAAATAATCACAAAGATAGATGCCAACCTTGTATAACACGCTCAAGAGCAATTGAAAAGTAATTGGGGATTTTGAGATTATCGATTTTAGACACAAACTGTGCCAAGGGCTCAAACTCTTTGATCTTGATTAGATAGGTAGGTTTGTTAGAAGCAGGGGTGCCATTGCCAGCATCGCCGGCAGACGCTCCTGATGTCGTTGCTGTCGATTTGCTGGGCTCATTTGACGCCTTGGTCTTTGCCAATTTTCGAGCCTTCCCTTTGAGCCTGCCCCCAACGGCTGCCGGAGGATTTGCAGCTGCTGAATTGGCGCCGATAGCATAGCCGTTGTTTTTTGCCGTCACGGCCAGCCACTCGGCGACCAGGTCTGTGTCGGCCTTGTACTGCTGGTATATGCCTTTGAGCGATGGAACATGCATTGTTGTTTTCCCTTGACGTGCAATCTTGGGTTTACTGTCTGTACTATATAGGAGCAGGAAGTAAATTTTCAATTGAATTGAAGCGACGGCCAGCTAACGCTCCCGTTATGTCGCAGGTGCTGCAAGTGGGTGGAGTCCATGCTAGCTAGCTACATGTAGCTGTTATGTGAGAGGTCATTTTGATGTTGGCATTTGGAGACTACATGTAAACGTGGCACTCACTGATCAGCCTGAACACCGTGCGATTCGTCCTGGATTCAGGCGTGAAGCTACATAACTACCTACTAGTGATTCGTAATTAGGATGTTGGCTTGCTGTTATTAAGCGGTGAGTCGCCAATTGGCGATCAATGTTGAGGTGGTAATGTCTCGGTAGCAGATTATCACATCCATGCAGGTATATCCCAGTTTACAGAGCAGCGACAAAGTGTTGCAGACTAAGACTCGCATTGCTCCTACAGTGGCCGGCAGTTGCTACATATTTTACATCCCAAAAATGGCCTAAAGTACATGTACTATATTTGGATGTAATAACTCTCATACTATCACGCGGGATGGAGCTAGGTGTAAAGTGGTAGCACTGAGTCTTTCAACATCGTGAAGCGTGCGCCTGGTAATACAAGGTTAGAAGAACCAATGGAAGTAGTAGTAGAAGTAGTAGAGCCAGTAGAAGCAGTAGAAAGAAGCGCTACAATAACAGTGTGCGCGTGTTTTTAAGATTCTCTAATTTCTCCTTCTACTTTGGAAATCATCAGACTAATTCCACGACCAAGTTGTGTTAGATTCAAACAAGAGCAAAAATGTCATTCAAGATCCGTAATAATCATATATACAAAGAATCGAAACCATTTGAAACCAAACGCCCGCTTTGCCTCCTCCAGTCTCCTGCTACCAATTGTCCCCATGTAAAAATCATGATTTGCGAGGAGGCTTCTGAACGGCCTGTTCATACGATGGTAAGCCATCCGTAGATGAGCTTGCACTTGAGCTTCCCATATCTCTCCGACCATCCCTTCGGCTCACTGGTTGATCGCGGCTCTGCTCATCCCTCCAACGGTACTCAGGCGCTGCTGTGGGCGTGCGGTCCCTATGGGAGCCGGCCACGACACCCTGCGACTCGGAGGAATATACGCCTCTTGGCGCGGGACCCTCGCGGTAATTCATGTAAGACGAGCCTCCGCTAACGGGCGGAGGAGGTGCCGGTGCTGGGGCACGAGAGCGCGAGCCAGAGTTCATGAGGGACATGACCATGTCGGCTTCCATGGCCTTGCGCTCTGCCTTGCGCATTCTTCGTTCCATGCGACGGGTTGCACGGCGACCACCACATGCGGCATATGGGGCATAGGGAGCGGGGTTGCTGCCGTAGTTGTTGTTGGAGTAGCCGTTGCTGTAACCGTTGTTGTAGCCATTATTGCTATATCCATTGTTGTAGCCGTTGTTGTAGCCGTTGTTGTTATAGTTTTGGCCGTTGCCATTGTAGCCCGGGTTGGTACCGTTATGATCGCTAGCCAGGGCTCGGGCAGCTGCTGCAACGAGGCCAATTACCAAGGCCATTGCTTTTGTTGAGACTGGGTGTGAGGTGGAGGTTGATTTAATTTAGTTGATAAAGTGGCAATGTTGCCCCGAATATGTACGAGGATATCAAGTCGTGACGTAGAAAAATACTAGTATCAATGGCTCAACAATAGACTTATATGCAGCCAAGTATGTATGCGTGAGTGAAGTGAGGTAGTGTAATGGTGATGAGCAAAAAAGTAAGAAGACGGGATGGTTCTTATATTTCTTATATGATATAAATGGTTACTGGTTTCATGACGGTAATTACAAATAATAATACGCAAAACAGATGCAAATACGCTCGGCGGCTTGCCGTCCAGACAGCCTCAGCGGCACCGCCCCCTCCTACGGCCAGGCCCCAAGGAGCCCAACCATGGCTGAGCCCAACCATGGCTGAGCCCCCGGCACGCGGCCTCAGCTAATCAGCTAAATCCTCAAGCATGGCGATCTCGAATCGTTCTGCTCGATGCAGCCTAGTGCTGCCATCCTCCATCGGCTCCGGTCTCCACCAACGGTGCCGCAGTGCCAAGCTCCACCCAATCGGCCACAGGCCAGCGATGGGGACTCGGAGCGTTGCGAGCTGTTGCGCCGACTTTTCTTGCTTCGGTCATGCTTCGTTTTCGCTTCTTGGAAAACGCTGGCGCCATACGCGAAAGAAGAAGCATAACGCGATCTAGCGCCACAGCCTCCTTTATGACGACTGTGAAATGTCCCAATAGGCGCGAAGCAGAGCAACGCCTCCTATCTGTGTTTCAACCGTCCTCCCCCTGCCACGATCATTGGGATCGCCTTTGTGTGGCTTTTCTATGAATATTTCCGCGGGTTTTGCCACATCCAGGCTCTTCAGGTCCAACTTCAAATTTGACGTAAGCGGAATTTGTTCTCCCAAGGCCCCCTGCCCAGTACCTGGCAGCCATCTTGCACTTCGACCCCAGACCGTATCTTTGGGTGTCCCGTGGTTACGATAATCGGTCGAGTTTACGGCCTTGTGATTGATCCCATCTGATTCTGGCGAAACATCAATGTTGCCGAAAATGCTTGATCCCCACCACATACCGAATCGGCCCCTGTTGCCTCGAGTTCTCAGTGCTGCCAGGGCGTTATGCTTGATCCAGCCAAGATACGCCCCGCAAGCTGATTCATGGGCTGCTTTAACGTGGCTGAAGCTGTCCATGTTGAGAGTATTGGGGTCGCTTATATCGTTCCACTGTAGAGACCGACAAAATGCGTTCAAATGGTGAAAGTATATCCCCTTAAATGTCTGGCCATCCTGGGAGCAAGTGCCGCTTGCATCACACTGCTCTTCCAGAATGCCTCCACGGCCAAGGCCTCTCCATTTAGGCAGCTTTGAAGACATCTCTACCAAATCTATTGGCTGATTCGTCTTTAGACTCCAGCCGGTGGCCTTTATGACTGCCTGAATAAGGTTGTGGCCGTCTGCAAGATACGAAGGGCTCCCTGTCACGTCCCACAATCCCCTTTGGCCCGTTAATAGTACTCCCTGGTTATACGTGTATACCATTTCATCGCGGACATCGCACTCCACATTGCCGGGCTTCTTTCGATCAATGTGGAACCCATCGACGAATAGACCTTCGCTGTTAGTCATGTTGCTGCCCATAAGCCATTTGTAGCCCTCAATGGCTGCTTGAAGATACAGAGGGTCTTTGTCAACAGCGGTTCCGTTGCCAAGGTACTGGTACATGGAAATAGAGGCCGAAATGTAAAGCTCATTCGTAATGGCATTTTTGTAAGGCTCTAATCGGGGATTCCAGACCATGCCGCCGTGGCACAATGCAGTATCCCATCCCTGCGTGCCGAGTAGCCAAAAACTCTTGGCTCGGCTCTGGAACGAAGGAATCCAAAACTGACCGCGCCAAGGGAGCGACGCCAAAGCTTCATGGACATCAGTTGGGAAACTGGCATTGAAATTGGAATTAGCCCAGGGGAAATGGAGACTGCCATGCAATCGAGCAAAGCTCATGGCCTCTATCCAGCCTAGTACCACCCATAACATGTCATCAAAGGCCTGGATACAAACAATTAGAACTTGAAGCCAATAAAACAGCCATAGACAAATGAAAGAACGCATACCTGATCCCGGATGGCGACTATATCCTGCTCAAAATGATAGCCAATAACTTGATCGTAAACTGTCGAGATGAGATTCTCATGCGCTTCCCGAATAGTTGGGTTACTGCTTAGAAGTAACGAGTCTAGTGATCTCGTGAGCGACCTCAACATGCCAGAAACTACAGTCTCTGTAACCGCGGCAGTCCAGTCTATTGCTGATGGCCATGTATTTCTTCCTATTTGATAGTATTCATTCTGTAACACGGCAAGCGCCGAGAATGCGCCCACTAAGATATCAGTGCCGGCATGATCAGAGGCAGAAGCGTTTATCGCAAAAGGGAGGAAACTATCAGGCAATGGACGACAATTAGTAGGACCAGTGGCCGCCACGGAGCAGTATTCTTGTTCATATATCTCAGGGGCACCAATCACGGCGGGTAGGAAAGCGAGAGCAAAGACTGCATGTACAGCAGGGAGTCGACTCATTGCTGCAAGAAGTGAGTGCCGCAAGTCATGTATAAAATAGCTGCGGCGGGCGTACCGGATATCCTTGGATACTTGATTAAAGAAGCTGTATTAGCATTTGAGCTCTGATGCTCATAAAATCAGTGCAGAAATGGCAATAATCTGCTGTGTCTTCTTGGACTCGGAATCTATCCAGTCATCGGGACAAGTAGAGAAGGCACTGGTATGCTCATATGGCAGAAACTGGTGCGGCTAGTGACGATATCTGTTAGTATAAATTGGAAATATTGATCAGCATCTATACGTATGTAGAAAAGATGTTTCAAAAACATTTCAAAGAAATTTCTCCAAGACAATCAAGGTAGTACTAGACGGTGATTGAAAGCCTAGGCAATTCAACATAAGACATACCATACCCTGTAGTATGCACTAACTAGGTGGTAGAATCCATAGTCAACACAAAATGGGGATGTTATACGTTCTAATAAAAACAGAATTTGATGTCAGACTTATACCCGTCAAATTCTATACGCTGAGATCTAAAGAATATGGCTGATTTTGTAAAGATCAAGGAAGCTTTCAATGTTGGTAGACTGACTGGTGCTGATTGTCGCTGAGGGGTAGATCCACAGCCCCGTGACCTTTGCATTGGTATGCTGGGACTCACTAGCCGCTGCTGAAGAGAAGAGATCTAAAACGATGGTCGCAATTATTTCATATTGCGAGCTGTATTTCTCAGGTATCTCGGTGATATCTACGTCAAGCCAAGTTATCTGCAGAGTAGCAATGGATGTCGAGATACTGCAGCGCCTCGTAAAAGGTATGGTGTAGCGGGAGCAGCAGTCGCAGCTCTAAATTCTGTATGGAGTACATGTACTTGGTATGCCACTGTAACTTGCCTTCCCGAGCACAGCTCAATACAACAAATAATCAGAGAAAGGTGAAGGTATGTGAAATAATAATAAATCACTAAGAAGCTAATATTAATGTCGTTCAGTTTGTATGAGGCAAAGCTGGATTCACAAAGATACTACCAGCAAGCGCTCGACCGAGCCGCAAACTTAGACTAGGTTGTGCATAAGTTCATTTTGCGCTGCTGTTTCATTGCCAGGATAATAGACGGCACTGCGCTATTTTTCATGGTCACGTTGATTATGCTTTTCCCTTTCCCATCCTCGTCTTTACCAAAATGTTAGATTCTTCAACGTCTCTATGATGGCTGAATTGCGATAAACAGCGCTGCCGTATTATACCTTCACATTCACGGGTCGGCTTACGAGTTCACGCTTCTGTGGTGGCTGTTGGCACGGGAGCGACAGTAGCGGTACCAAAAAGCCCTGCAACGGGCCCGCTGCGCGCAAGTACAGTACTTGCATATGCCGGGGCGCCCTTCTTGACTTTCTACAGTGGGAGGAGCCGCCAATAGCGAGAAAAAACCCCACCAAAGGCACGTCTGGGGTTTGTTTACTTTCCCGCCAAAACAATCTTGCAGGGGATTCGTCTCGTCTACAACTTCCGCTTCCAGCCCTGGTCCTTGCCTTTCACCTCCCGCAACTCCAAACCTCGACTTCGACCACAACTGCAGCTGCACCACTCCTGGCTGCTGCTTCGACATCCGACCTCGACGCGTCCCCAGCCAGATTCCCAGCGCTTGCCCCTGCAGCGTCCGACCACCAGGCGCATCCGCCCTTCGCAGAGATCAACCATCTCGAGATACGCGACGCGCGGGCTTCCACTCACTTACCGCCATTCAACGCCCCCAAATAGCCACCGTCGACTCTTTGCAGCTCCAGCATCGCGTGCGGCGCGTGGTAGAGCCCTGCGATGGAGTCCGACGCAATTACCAGATATCGTTCGCGCATTCTTAGGGAAATGAACGCAAACCGCGAAAATCCCTTCAACTCCCCGCCTTCATCTACCGGCAGAGCGAGTCCGACCCTGTCATCCGTCTTTTCAGATCCCGACGGCGAGTCCACACGCCTATTGAACCAGGACATTGCCCGTGTTACTGCTCCCAAGAAACTGCCCATCAACTGGGAGGCTGCACACCGCAAATGGCCCGAGTTCTATGCCCAGCCCAAGAAGAATCTTGCCATCCTCAACGACCAGACAGACACCAAGCCGTTGGTAGAAATCCCACGCCCCAAGAACGAAAACAAGGCGGCGCAAACTATTCCCAAGTACATTGACGATACGACCGAGGACGCCTGGAACGGCTCCAAGAGAACACGCTCGGAAATGCAGCCGCGTGTCGACAGCGAACCCGACCTGCCACAAATCATTTCACATGCGCCCGTCAGAAAACTCTCAAGCTACGGCCTGACAAAAAGTGCCGTTCACAACCCCAGCCCTCTATCAAAAGTGCACGTCCAGTCTCCGCCCAGAGAGCGGTCCAGTGAAAAGGAACGACAAATCGAAAAAGCCTTGGAAATATTGCGCAAGGCATCTTCCACCCCTGGTGATTTAAATCGACGAGTATCAACCCACGACCAAAGCTCGCCCGTTTTGTCCTCTGCCAAATCCAGCATGACGGCTGTTCCTCCTTCACCACCTCCCTTGATGTCCAGCCCTGTCCATGACACACCAAATGGTCGCTCATTTTTCATGCCAGACATATCGCATCTTGATGACTTTGTTACGGGCACATTGAGATTCAACGGAGCAATGAAAGACGGCGTGCCCATTCTTGTTCGACAGGGCCAAGTACACGATCAGAAGGAGAAACCTTTTGGCGTGCGATATGCAGAAATCGATGGTGTTAAAATTCCGGAAGATGAAGAGAAGATCTTTATATCAATGGATATGATCCGTGAAGAAATCGTCTCTCTCCAAGAGCATCATGACAAGATCCAAGACTATGCCGGCAGCCTTCAGCACGAGGTAGAGAGACTCGAAGCTCAGCTTAGATCGTCTCGCAAGGGTCTGGATGGAGAGCCCAACATCTTTGGTGTCAGTGAGCAAGTTTTGACTCAAAAGAAGGGTAAATTTGAGATCCCTTTTCTCTAGTACGACCGCTGGTTACTGACAGGCATATAGCACTCGAAGCTGAAGTAGCATCACTCCAGAGGCGGCTGGATCAGGCGACACATCGTATCAGCACAAGTGATATTGAAAACGATACCTTGGCCCAAGAGCGAGACCGTGTCATTAGCCGCCTGCAAGACGCTTGTGAAGATATCAACAAGCTGACTCGGAAGCTGAGCGTCAAAGAGAAAGAATTAGAAACCACCCACAAACAGCTGAATTCAACCGGACAGATGCGCCAAGACAACGACACTCTGCGTCGGGACGTTGCGGCCCTGAAGCAGGGTCGAAGCACCTTGCAACGCGATAATGCATCGCTTCGAGCAGAAATCGACGAACTGCGGCGTGCACAGCAAAATTTCCTTGACGAAGCTCAGTCCTTGCGATCTGACGGTAATGGCCTTCGGCACGACCACCAATCCCTTGTCAGCGAGAATAGATCTTTGCGAGCCAACAACAAGACTCTGATGGATGAGAATGAAGATCTCCGGGAGAATCTGGACGGCATCCAACATGAGCTCGATGTCGCTCGCGAAGAGATTGAAACACTTCGACAACAAGTGCAGCTGATGAGGCAAGAGAAGATGACACTTCGCGAAGACAACGATAGTCTAGTCCGGCACAACGACAAATATTTCAACGAAAACAAGACTCTCCGTCGTGAGAATTCTGGTTTTGAGCGCAGCATTCATGACTTGCATGAGAGAAATATTAGGCTGAAAGAAGAGCTCGAGGGAGTAAAGAAGCAATTCGACCGCTACCGGCCGTCCGGTAAGAATGATTTCCCCAATCGGCACGACGAAGAGACCGAAGAAAACATGACATCGGCTTTCTTTGTTCCCGATATTACCCTCAAGACAAATGATACTGGTCCAGCTGATGCCAATGAATTAAAAGCCATGCCGGATCTACCCGAGTTGACAACGCATACCGACGACCTTCTGACTGGTAGCAACGAAACGCAAAAACGATCTAAGAGCAGCGTGAAGTCATCACCATCGAAGAATGCTGGCACCGCTCAAAAGGTTGCTTTTGATCTTCCCGACAAGGCTGCCGAAAAGCCGCTGCAAGGATCCAAGTCCACGGTAGCAAACCAAGGGAGCAAACGCCGAAGCGCGAGCAGACTTTCCCTAGATCCCTTTGGCGATGACGATACGACGGGGATGTTATCGGTGGACAACATCACTCAGGACTTGGCCGTATCCCTCAACTTATCCACAACGGACCACAAAGGCAAAGAGACGAAGCAGCCTCGAGGCCTTGATACCGAAAAGCCAGCTCCCAAAGTTGTGCACATTGATTCCAAGTCGCACCCATTTAAGAAGACAGCTGTGGCAACTGAGGCTGGCGTGCGGACTGTTAGAGTTGTCGATAGAGATGTTTGTCCCGCATTGTCGATTAATGCTCGACGAATTCTGGATGACCTATGTGGACACAATTGCCAAAATTGCACGGTCTGCAGCCGCATCACATCCCATTCTGGCGTCATCTCCTCTGCCGATCTGGCTGCCGGCAAGAAGCGCGTGTCGATCCCGCGGCCCGTTCCTGTCAGCGAACGCGGAGTGTCAGGCGGCGACCATACAGTTCGACCAGCTCATTCCCCTGGTTATGCATTGGCTCTTGTAATCAAGGGCTTAGAAGATGAGTCACAGCATCTTCAGCTGGAACTGACGCGCCTTCAAGCCCGATACAATAGAAGTGATAAGTCAATGGGCCGTCACGATAGACAAGATCTGGCTGAAGCGATTCGCGTGCTTTTGAAGCGTGTTGAGTCGAAAAACGACCAGATTTACAGCCTGTACGATGTGCTTGAGGGGCAGAAGGCTGCCGGCCAGGAGATGACGGAAGAAGAAGTGGAGATGACAGTTTTGAACATTACGGGCATGACTGTACGAGACGCCACGAATTTGAGTGATCAAATGACATGGGAGGGCATGGTGGAGGCCTAAAGGAAGACCCATGGATGAGAGATGTATTATTTTCCTCTTGTTGTTTTACTATCATAATTTCACAAAGATCAGGAGGCTTTGTGTGGTATCTTATGGATAAGCTCTAGCCGCTATTAGATGCGATGAAAGGAGCCGGGCATTGGGACTAGGATATTGGGGCGTTTTACAAGCTGGATGATGGCTTCAACTTGATTTGTTAGGCAAAAGGAACGTCTACACACTCTGCTGGTTGGCCCCCCCCTTTTTTATGTTATTTCTTGATTGCATCTTTTCAAGGAAGGAGTTGGGATATGGCGCACAAAGATACCTGCGCATTTCGCTTTGTGTAATAGGCTTGTATTAGGGTTGATGTCTTTTATTAGCGATAATGAGAAATGACTGATTTGGTCAATGGCTGAAAGAATGGAATTACTTGAATTCTTGAATGTGAATACCGTGATATGATGTGAAATGGAGGGTAAGACTCGTATATATATATCAGTGTGACAAAAATTCAAATCTTTCTTTTTAAACTCTGGAACCAAACTCCCTAATATTATCTGACATCCATCAGGTTATATACAAAGATCTATCTACTCGTCATCTTCTTCCTCTTCTTCTTCCTCGTCATCCTCCTCCCCTGCAAGCTCGTCGTCCATATCTACATCCTCATCGCTGTTTTCTTCCTCATCGCTCGGTGAGTCACCCTTCTCATCCTCTTTTCTCTTTCGCTCTTCCTCCTGTCTTGCCTCAGCCAGAACCTTTGCGCGCTCGGCTCTAGCAGCAGCCTGGCCAACGACGTACGCACCCAGAGGCGTCTTGGCAGAGTCAAAGTCCTTTAGGAAGGCGTCGACCTGGCTTCGGTGCTTGGGCGCAAAGTCGACCTTGGCACGCTTGTCCTCGATGAACTTTGCGTTAGCCTCCAGCTTCTGCACCAGCACGGAGAACTGTGAGACGAGCTTGGAGTTCTTGTTGCCGCTGGACTTGGCGCTGACTTGCTTGAGCCATCGCTTGAGCTGGATGATGACGGGGAGGGCGAGTTCGGGGAACGAGATGGAGGTCGACCAGGTGTACATGAAGCTGCTCATGAGCTCGATGACTTCCTCTCCAATGCCGTCCTGGAAGACTCGTGTGCGGAGATATGACTTGGGGGCTCTGTAAGCGACGGCAAAGTCCATTGGCTTGAGCGTTGATGCCTTGGGAGCCTTCTTCATCTCTGCGGAGTTGAGCACTTCTAATAGAGGCGAGGCAAGCGGGATATAGACGTCGGCAGCACGTGACAGGACGAGAAGTGAGCGGATGAGGTGGAATCGAAGAGGGAAGTATAGTGATGTGGGGAGAAGACGCATGGCACCGAGGGTAACCTGAACGAGGGGATAGATGAGCGGCCTCAACGGGCTCTCCTTGCCGGCCTCGGCTTCCTTCAGAGGCGTGCAGTGCTCAGCGAGAACGCGGGCCCAGAAGTCAAGAGAGTGAGTAAACTGCCAGTTGTAGACCATACGGAAGGAATCGTTCTTGTTGTTGACGATGCTGTTGCGGAGGTGGATGGCGAGTTGGCGGATAAAAGTGAAGGCTGTGGTGTAGCCGACAGCAGGATCGATGCCCCAGAGTCCGGCGGCCGAAAACTTCATCATGTCGATTCCGGCAAGAGTATTGTGGTTGGTGACTCGGCAACCCTGGACCAGGCCCTGGTAAACAGCCTTGAGGACGGTTTCGCGGATACCCTTGTCTCCGATAATGACTAGTCGTCGAATAACACGGAAAGCAGTGACTCGGGATGAGTGGGAGCCAGCGGCTTGCGCCCAAAGGTTGACCATGGACTTGGACAGAGCCTTGATGAGCTTCTTAAAGGATAGCAAGTATGGGAGAATCTCGACAATCGCCAAAAGGGTGACGGTGATTGTGCCATCATCTGAGAGCGAGTTGAGGAGGTGCATGATGGAGGCAATGTAAGACTTCAAGAGCAGAGATAATGTCTTGAACTTCTTGCCCTCTGTTTGGACGTAGACCTTGCCCGCTGCTGACTCCTTGATAGGGAGGTGGTGGTTCAGGATGAGAGGGACTTCCTTCAAAGCAAGAAGCAGAATGTCATTAAAGACTTCTGGGCTGTTGATGGACCATCGCATATCAGACTGGCCCTCCTCATCGGCTTCGTCAAGGTGGGCGGCGCATCGGAAAGCGAGCACCACTTGCCTGGTCGCTCGCAGAGACTTGGTCTCCTCCATTGCTTTCCTCCAGCCTGCAATAGTGCTGCGAGTCAGCTCATTGCTCTGTGTTGCCTCCTCCTCCGTCTTGCTGCCCTTCTTCTTCTTCTTCTTCTTTGGTTGCTCCTCGTCTTCTTCGCCGGCGCTGAGCTCGTCGACCTCGGCCAAGTCTGCATTTTCGTCGAAATCCAACGCTTCGGGGTCGTTTTCTTTCAAAAACTTGAAAAACTCTGGATCCTTCTCTGCAAGGCCCTTCATGGCCTCTGCGCTCATGCCAAGTGCACCCTCATCGTCCTCGTCGTCGTCGCCATCTTCGCTATCGCTCGCAACGGGCTGGGCACCAATTGACATGTCAGAGTCGCTTTCTTCAGATTCTTCTTCCTTGGCTTCGCTTCGCTTTCGCTTGCCGAGTTTGCCAGCTTTGTCCTTCTTGTCGATGATGTCCTCGAAGCCGCCGGAGAAGAAATCGTCGACGCTCATCTCGGTGACTTTCTTGGCCTTGCCGCCGGCAGGTTTCTTGGCAGCAGCATCGCCCTCGCCTTCTTTCGAACCCTTCAAATACTCGGCATCTTGAGCTCGTTTCTCTTTCTGCTTATTTCTGATCTGCAGCTTCTGCTTCAGTTTCGCGCCAGCCTTTCTCTTGTCTAGAACACCAGTCAGATGCGACTTTTCAAACTTTTTTGTCGCTTTGAAATTCTTCTTGGAGGAACCCATGTTGGGCAATCTTTTGCAGCTTCTGGGGAAGGCTGCAAATTGGTGACTCTAAAAGCAAAAGAAAAAGAAAAAGAAATGATGCCGCTTGGAAAGGCGAAAAGCGTCGCGCTTCTACGTACCAATTGCACTTTCCAAAAATTTTCGACAGCGATCATTATCGATAAAGCAGCTCCACCGCAAGAATTTGGGCGGTCAATAATTCTGCCAGCCACAGTAGCGCCGTTAGTGGGCTACAAGTGCTAGCACCGTTAGCGCCTCAGCTACAGCAGCTCAGCGTAATATGGGTGGCCCGTTGATAGTGCCGTCACCACCATCTTTATATCCCACCAAGCATCGTCACAGCTTCGCGGCTCCTCGATGCCTCGTCTCAATCCACCATCATGAACACGCGTCAGAGCTACGCGCCAACTCCCCATAGCTACGTCCCCAACACGAGTCTGTCTGCCACCATCAACCTCGATGAAGTGAGTAAAACATGAATACGCATCATTGGAGCCCCTCCCCCCGCTCTCTTGGCATGATGTGTATAGCTAATCAAATCTCAACCACGCAGGAGGTGAAGCTTACCGATACCCGCGCTGAGCGCGATCTCCAAGACTCTCTTGGCGAACTGTTTAGCATCATAGTAACGCTTGATGAGCTGGAAAAGGCATTCCTGAAGGATGCCGTCCCGGAGGCTGAATACACAGACATCTGCGAGCGCTCACTGAGGCAGTATAAGGCGCTCTTGGCAGATGAGACAATTGCAAACGAGTTCAAGGACCTCGAGGAATTCAAGGCCAAATGGGATGTAAGTTGTACTAATGAATCTAATATTGCAGCCAACCAAAACTATATAAACAACCTTAACTAATATCGCCATCTGCGCAAAAAGCTCGACGTCCCCCGTGCGACTGAACGCCTCCGAGTCGGCATGCCGTCCACCACCGTCACCGCATCTTCCGCCGCTCCGGCACCAGCACCCGCAGCCGCCGCCAACAACACCAGCGGCGTGCTCATCCTGGAAGCGACGCAAGAGTTCATCACCTTCCTCGACGCCGTCAAGCTTGGCCTGCTGTCTAAGTTTCAGCTACATCCCCTCCTCTCAGATGTGATCCAGTCGGTGAACCGTGTGACGGATAAAGATTTCGATAACAGGGGCAAGATTGTGCAGTGGCTCATTACACTGAACCAGATGAAGGCATCAGATGAACTTAGCGAGCAGCAGGCGAGAGAACTGGATTTGGATATCCAGCAGGCGTATCAGGGCTTTAGACGTACATTGACATGATACCATTTTTTTTTATATCTTAAGTAATCTTGTAGCAGCTTACATATTCCATTTCCCTCGTTTATATATATAAAACAGAAAATCCAGTGATGGCCATGATGATGATGATGATGATGCAATCCCCCTTCCACGCTCTCTCGGATTCAGACCAAAAACGTCCAGAAACTGGGATACACAAACTCCTCCTCAAATATCCTCCTCACCTGCTCCAGAACAAACCTCTCCACCTTTCCCACATTCTTCAAGCTCTGCCTCCCACTCTCTCGCTCTCCAATCTCGCTCTCCACCTTGATCTCCTGCAGCAGTCCACCAAACCTCCCTCCAGTCTGTTGCTGTCCTTGTCCTTGCTGTTGTTGCTGTTTCTTCTCTCCTCCTCCATTACTTTCTCCCGCTATGGACTCTCCTTTACTCACCTCCGGTCCCACCGCAGCCAGCGCATCATCGGGATTCAAAAAGCAGAAATGCACCCTCTTCCGAATGTGTGCCAGAACGCCCACTCCATCAAACGTCAGCCCCGTAATGTTCAACTTTAGCGGAATCCCCACGAAGCTCGGCATCGGATAGTCCAGCAATATCTCCGCCGTCAGGTTCAGCCTCACGTCGCCCGCGTACCGGATCCGAAACACCGCCTGCACGTCCTCCACCTTGGCCTCCCGCTCAGCAGCCCGCTTGCCGCCCTCTTCCTCATCGTCGTCGTCGATAATCGCAGAGCCGCCGCCGCTGGCCTGCCCATGGCTCGTAGACGGCCTCGAAGGCTGACCAAGCGTGCTCGATACGTCTGATTTAGCTCCCAAACTCAGTCCTGCCACCCCCGGATCCAGCACCGCCTGGAAGTTGTCGATGGAGCTCAGCGATGCCTCCCTGCTATGATATGGCGTCTGCGCCTCCGACCCAGCCGCAGAGCCCATCCAGGGCGTCCCTCCCAAGTGTGCACCCGCAACGGCAGCCAGTGGTGTATGCGTCCCCGTGGCTAGATGTGCCTGGAAATAGTTCCTCCCCGGCCCGCCCAGGATGCCCGGCGTCGATGTGCCCAGAAAAGCCCTCCCCAGATCGTGGCTGCTCACGTCGCTCTTCAGCGCCTCCCTAAGGCCGTTTTCGCGCTTGCGGGCCTCCATCATCGCCGCCGCCGCCGCCAGCCTCTCCCTCTCGGCGATGCTCTCTTCATCCTCGTCACTGTCTTCGCTGTCATCATCATCGTCCTCCTGCTCATAGAAATCCGGCAGGGGGTCTGTAATGTCCTTGAGCTCTAGTTCTGGTGGTATCGTGCCGAAATCAAAGCCGTGGACGTTGACGGATCTGATGAACCGCGGCAGCTGCACTGTCTGGAACTTGGTGTGGATGAAGGTTCTGATGCTCTCGGCCAGCGCATCGCCGTCTGGACCGCTTGTGAGCGTCTCCCAATTTAGATCAATCGACATTTGGGGTGAGTCTGGTTTGGAAATATTAGAAGACGTTTATTGAGACATTAAAATGGATTATAATAAATTAAAAAGCTGCACGGCAGCATTGGTAGCAGTAGGCATAAAATGATTGATTAAGAGAAGTTGTTGCCCTAGAAAGTATAAAGTGAGCCTCACTTATTAGCGGGGCCATATTAGTATGAGTTTTTCAAAGCCTGCAGATTTTGAGAGACTAGGCAAGTATCATGAGTTACGCTCCCGCTTCATAGCGTCTAGTTAGGAAAAATATTATTACCATCTAACGAAAGAAAACAAAGCCTAAAAATGCCGTTTCTTGTTTTGTAGCATAATATTACACAATTTGAGCTGATCTGTTCGCAGCCTCGCCTTTCTAATCCAGCTTTAAACTCTGTGATAAACATTTAGGGTATCTCGCTGCCTCTTCACTCATCTCACCCCCTCCCAACCAAAATACATCCGCATGTAGACAGGCCTCGATATTTCTGAAAACTAACCTCATAAAGGAACAAAAGTAACAAGGGCGAGGATGAGTACCAATTCGCCAACGCCATGATGAAAAAGAGAAAATCTAGCCGATAGGCTGTTAATGCTTCCTAGCGCACTGCCCAAGTTCTATTCGCTTGGTTTCAAATCAAACGCCTTTCAAGCCTCTGCGTCCTCAAATCTGGCCTGATTGTAATACATGTTATACTGAGGCTTATTGAAAAGATGCCAACAGTTAGGAGCTTGCAAGATGTACCTATGAATCGAGACTTAGCATGCCAATGCACTACTATCAAAACGCTGCAGCTGATGAAACAAACAAAAGACTTACCTTGCCATGGCCTCTCTGAATCGAGACTTGTACTCCTTAGGACTAGTCACAGTCGGTCTGTTCCGACCACCACCTGCGAAACCGCGATCTTTGATCCAGCTTTCAAGCTTCTTGTCCCACGTATACGTTCTGATGCAATCAATGATGCCGACGACCAGCTCTTTTCTCCTCTCATCAACTGCAATCATCAGAGAGTAGTCCATTACGTTCTGTCGCGCCAAAAACAGCGTGTCGTTCCAAACTGACGCCCTAAGAAGCTTCTTGGAGTGTTCGCGCGCGAATAAAGGAGATTCGTAGATATACTCCACCATGTTTTCGTCCAGTAATACTTCATTTTGCTCGCCTGTTGATTGGATTTTGCGGTTTCGCATAGAACCCTTCAAATCAAAGATTCTCGTGGGGGATCTGTCGTAGAAGAGATTCTCTGTTACCAGCAAATCCAGCTTGATATCTGTTCCCGTCACCGGATTCTTTATGAGGATTTGGAAAAATCCCATCATCTTGGCGATTACAGACGGCAAATCATGGAACAGCGCCTCAGCCATGATGCTGAAATATCCTGGAGCAAATCGTAAGAATGCAGATGTCTCGATAGTCGAGAGAGACTGAGAGAGTGCTGGTTAGTAAAGACTACGCTTAATTCTTCCAAGGCTCTTTTTGTCCTTACCTTCAAAACTAGTCGATCATCCAGCGTCTTCAAAAAGACAGACTTCGTTTTACCACCTTTTGAATCCCATTGAAGACATCGCGACAGCGACTCCACTATGCGTTCGGCAACACCACACTTTCGTCTCAGAGCATCGAACTGTTCCGCGTAGAAAATCTTACAAGTCATAACAGCCGCGCCTTCCTTGAACTGATACTTAAGATGCGTGCCGGTGGCGCGAAGTAAACTCTTCTCCAACTCCGTTTCGTCAGCAGCCCAATCTGGGTTATCTGATACTGGTGCAGATTTTGGATCGCCATCGATATTACCGTCCATGTTCTCATCAATGATGCTGTCCGCTTCTCGCATCATAGTCTGGTGCGCGTCTCGCCGGATGTTGGCTAGTTTTTCCTTGTAATCATCGCTGTTGAGAGCCAACGCAATGACTGAGCTAGGCTCGTCTTCCCGAACAATGATGTCTGAGTCAACAAAAATGTGATCTGTGGCATTGACGGGATACTCCAACGCAGGCCACCCGCTGGCTGATCGTTCAGCCCAAAAGTTGGTAAGGTACTTCATCAGGCTTGTCTTTTGGTGCTTTGGAAGCTCAAGTGGAATTTCGGCGTTGGAATCAGCAATTTCTTTAATGTCGGGCATAAACTCATCAGATACCGAGGGCTCAGCGTCACTACCACCACCTTCGTCATCTGATATACCTTGGCTCGTATTCACGTGAGTGGTGTCTTCGTCCCATCGAAGCTGGTTATCTGAATGCAGAGGAGGCTCGCTGGGAGTTGACGGCTCCGTCTGCGACTCTAGCCTAGACCCTTCTCCTTTTCCTCCTAGGGGAGTGGAAGACGTTTCTTGTGGCCGTGTCTCTACGTCATGCTCTGTGTTTGGTTCGCTTGTCACGGCTGGTTCGTCAAACGCTTCATTCACGTTGTCGTACACTTGCACAATCGCTTGCGTCGATGTCTTGGGGAGCATAGGACGAGGATTCCGCATGCTGGCGGCACGCTTCTTACGGTCTCGAATGCGTTCCTTTTCAAATTCTCTGCTGAACTCTCTGCTGAGCTGCTCAAAGTGTTTTGCTAGAGTGGTGACTTTGGATTCTTTCTTCTTATTCTGGACCATGCGAGGAATACTTGACCCAGTCATTTTGCTGCTCCGATTCTTCAGTACATTCAAGCCGAGTCGATCAGATAGTTTTTTATCTGATTTGATAGACCCCTCCGACTGTTGATCTGAGTTGGCAGGCTCTGAGGATTTCGAGATAGAGTCGGAAGAGCCGCCGATTGACTTGCCAAGTGACTGTAACCTAGACAGTGTTCGCGAGGGCTGTGATATAGCTCTAGTTATCGGCGGCGAAGTGCTAGTAGTAGACTTTCGCCGAACACCCTGTTCTGAGACCTGTCTCGGTGTTTCCATATCGGCGAGTCTCTCACTGGAGTCCTCGGATTGCCTTGGTTGTAAACTCTTCTCACGGCGGCTGGCCTCAATCTTCTCAGCAAGAGACTGCCCAGATGCAGATGAATTTGTGGGACTACGAGCCATTCTAACCGGCGACGCAGGAGATGGCGTTGCTGATGCTCCATCTGGTGGAGTCGTTGCCGCCACCGCAGCCTTCCTATCTTCACTGCTGGCAGCCGCTTGGGGGTCATTGATAACAACAGGCGCTGAACTCATCACATCTAGCGGCTGAGCATGCTCAAGAGCGTCCTCTGTAACAGGTGGAACTTGTACATCTTCGACATCAAGCTTCTCACCGGTCAGTTTTGTAGAAGTGGTGCTGGCTTCCATACTGTTGTCAGTAAAGTCTGCTGTTTGGGAAGTTTTTTCTTCTGGCTCAGAGAAGGTTTGCGATGGACGCTCCTCGCTGTCCGCAGCAGATTCCGTTCCTTCGTTAGACGCAAGTGATTCCTTAGACTCGTTGTCGGAAAATAACTTCTTTAACTGCAGCATTGTAAGTTGCCGCATATCTTTATCTCCTAAGAAGTCTGCCTCAAACGTGGCAAATATTTGATCCCATTCGGTGATTGCCTCCAACATTTCTCGGACGAGGATGTTGAATGGGACAACCTCGTAGTACTTGGAGTTGACATAGATCTCTTGCAGACGATGAACCATAAGGGCTTCTTCTTCTTGAGCCTTTTGTGACAGCCGTTCCAGCTCTGCTTTGCAAGTTTCAGCCTTCTCGGGAAGGACACTGTCGATCCTAATGCTCATGAGTCGGGCCTTTACAGATGCCATGAATTTTGCCCAGCGCTCATCCATTTTTGCAAAGATTTCGTTCTTGAGCTTCAGATCGTTACTCACTTTCCAGGTAAGTCGCGCTCGCGGCACAACGATTTCGAGAAGGTCGATTGGATCCCAGTGAATTCGAACACGAGAGTCGTGTAAGCTAAAGTAACGAACGTGGTCTTTTTGATGATCGTGGGGGCATTCCATAGCATCTTTCATTCGCAAGCCACGGCCCCAGTAAAGAAGCTCCAGGTACTTTCCAAAAGAGTACTTATACGTAGTCTCCGACATCGCGGTCTCTTCCGAGTCCTTTTGGCAGATTTTGCAATAAGTCCACATAGAAATCCCATCTCCCAATTCAGGTGACCTAGGAGGGGCATTTGGAAGATGCTCCACAAACACAGTGATTCGAAATTGGTCATGAACAAAAGTACGATGATGCTGGACCATCTTGCGATCGCATCCGTTGGAGTCGCAAATTTCATCTTTACTGTTAATCAGGTGTTCGATATACTGGCCGAGAGTGCAGTCCGGATCCATGTCCGCATCTTCACGTTGCTCATCATAGAAGTTGATGCCAACTAAAACGGGCTCCGTGCAGGGAATCTTCGTTTCGGTGCAAATGACGGAATACAGAATGATGATGTTTTGGTGAGAGTAAGGATCAAATAAGTCCAAGTTGCCTTGAATATATGTTTCCCACTGGCGGGTTTGTGTCTGATAAGTATAGAGAGCCTTGTCATACTCGGCATCGTGAACCGCATGAAGAATCTCCATTATCTGACGGGGTGCCTTCTGGCCCAGCTCTTCGACCATTTCTGGCTTGATAAGTTGAAAGTTTGGTGGATCGGCTTTTTCTTCGAAATCTTCTTCAATCATATCTTGATCTCTAAGACGTTTGAGATACAAAAGACGCCTTTCTTGCTCACGAGCTTTCATAAGAAGATAGGGCTGAGTAAACCGCACATATGGCGAAGCCGAAAGAATCTTGGTCTCATACTTGGACACCATGTCGCTATAGAAAGTTGGCATGGGCACATCATCTGGTACCTGGCTATATGTAGAGTCGTGGATATGAGACTCATGCAGCGATAGCAGCTTAGGTGGCTCAGAGATGGCAGGATCTAATGAAGGCTGCGAAGTAGGAGCTTCATCAGTGTCTCCGAGACAGGAGCTTTCTATGGTGACCTGCGAAGGTGGGTCACCTTCACTAGACGGTTGGTTGATGACTACAGTTGGGCCAATTCTGCCACTGTTGGTCGAATACTGTACCGAATTCAATGAACGAATGCTATCGTTCAATGCTGGGAAAGAATTCGACAATGAAGCAGATTCATTAGCCTCGGGTGGCTCAACAGATTCATCCCGTAAAAGACTGGATTCGAGTTTGAGATTATAAACAACGTAGACCATGAAGTCGGTAATGTACTTCATTTTCGCGAGAAGGGCATTGCTGGCTCCTCGAAGGGTGATGGTGCACCCCAGCTCACGCCTGCATCCCGAAAGAAAAATGTAGGATTTCTTTCGGCCTGGATAATCATTGTTCACGAATGTTCTGACCTCGAAGGCACTGCATCTTCCAACTTGAGCCTCCAGCATATCAAAGGATTCGATAATTTTTGTCTCAGTGCAGCGGGCAACAGCCGCAATGACCGAGCGTTTGACGTTAAAAGCAACCGCAATATTGGCATCTGAGAGATACTGCAAAGCCAAACCAGAAATGGTCTTTTCCGCAAGCACAACATGAGGTTTGAGTTGAGCGATTCTCTGGACTACGATTCTGAGAAATTCTTTTTCCTGCGCAATGACCGGCTCCAAGCTCATAAATTGCTGCTGGTGTCTCTGATATTCAATTGGAAATCCAACAAGTAAGATCCTGGGGTTTGTGATTTTGCGTGGCATACTCTTGAGTGCAAGATTTTTTGTAAAGACTATTCCAGAGATGTAGGATGTATCGCCAGGTTTACCTCCTGGGATTCTCTTGAGCTTCACGTAGGTTCGAATATCCATGGATTCGCCATTTGCCACGTCTGGAGACACATCGTCCGTCGCTTTTAATAGAATAGGAACAAGCGCCTTTTGCCAAGCCTCAGGGTTAGGTATATCGGCGTCTACTAGAAGCTGATAGAGGAGCCTGTCGACGTGCCTCAAACTAGATTCGTTGAGCTTTGTTTTGGCCTCCTTGCGCTTTTGGAGCGAGTTGCTTCTAGTCAACTGGGTCCCGCTGTGGTTTGGGGCATCTACAGGAAATAGCATCTCCGAAGATGTTGACGGACCCTTGAAAACAGAGGACTTGGGACGGGGAGAGCCAAAATGGTGAACGCTGCCGCTAACATTACTGTGATTGCGTCGCCGAGTTGACCTACGGTGGCTAGCAAAGCCGGGCGTCAACTCGTCAAGCCCAAATCCACTTCGGCTGAAATGGCTCATTCCACTGACGCTCTTCTCGCCACCTTTATGGCGGTGGTGCTTCTTTGTAGAATTCATGAGAGATGACAGGTTTGACTTGTCAGGGTCAAAGCCCGTAGGGGGTATCTCGGCTGACGCGAGAGTCGCAAAAATACTGCCGACTTGCTGCTCATCTCCGCTCGAGTCATCCGACATGAAATCCGCCAATTCTGGGTCGATGATGTTGTCGGCATGGAAAGCTGGGAACTTTGTTCGGTTGGAATTTTCTTCTTGAATGCCTCTCCGAAAAGGAGCTTGGTCCGGCTTGATCCTTCCTAACAATCCATGCTTTGAGTGATGTCTCTTGTGGCCAGCAGATGAATGTGGTCTACCAGAGGAAAGAGACTTGAGCGAGCGTGACGAGCTCGGTCGACTTAGCTGTGGAGCGCCAATTTCCAGAACAGAAGAAGTATTGTTAGATTCGTTGACCCGTCGGGTAGCTGGTATTGTCATCATTGGCGTTGTTACTGGCCTCGAAGTCTCTGGGCTCTGCAATGTCTCTGGTTCCTTGAGAGGTTGTGCAAAAGCAACTGTTGATTTTCTGGGATCTTCTGAACCAAATATTCTTGGTAGGTAGGACTGCTCATCTCCAGAGTCCTCGGAGCCACTGGCATCGAACCGCCGAGTGATAACATCAAGGCAGCGCTTACAAACCCGGAGAGAGCCAGGAAGACCAAATCTTTCACCTGAAATGACAATAGTGCACTTGGAATCAAAGATGAAGCCACAGGTCCGGCAGTGATGCTTTCTGCGAAACGCCGTAAATGGAGTCTGGCAAAGAAAACACTCCTTGACGGTCTCGTCCTTCATCCAAAATTCTTTGCTTAGTATTTGTCTGCGCATTCTGTCTAGCTGGGCGTTCATCTGGTCAGACGCTCCCTGATGGCCAGCTGTGGTACCTGGGATGCGGATATCGCCAGATCGCGAGCGTTGAGGATTAGATTCTTGAGTGAAAGAATTATGATGAATCGAATTATGGGCAGACGTGCTAATAGGGCTAGCCTCAGCCGTTCCTCGGTCGACAGACGAGTCTCTCGAAGCTGAGTATCTTAAATGGTTTGGGTGGCTAATACGATCAATGACGGCAGGCTTTCGTCGGATGTCATCGGGAGATAGCAGAGACGATGCTGCAGATGGAGTTCGTGAGTGAAAGGTTGGCTGCAATGGCGATATGAGGGGGGCTTTCCCCTTGACTGGGCTCAGTGGAGCTTCAACGCTCCCACTCTCAGCACTGGAAATGCTGTTGTCCCTCCGCACCCTTGCAGGAACACTGCCCTCTTTGGGATCGTACAAGGTTGGTGAGTCGACAGAAGAGAGGCGTGTCTGCAAGTCACTCGGAGTCCTGCCGTCATCAGTCTGGACAGAGCTACGGCTGGCATCTCGTATTCTCGCTGAGGGGCCGGCGATGGTAGGACCGGCAGTTATAGGACTTGTAGCGTTTGTTGGTAGACTCTGTCGACTAGAGGGATGGGATTTGGAGCCACTAATCAGACTGATACTTCCAGATTTGGGCGCAGCAGGCCGGCCATCGAAAGGGTTGGTGGATGTTGTGGGAGAGGAAACATCACTTGGCGGAAGCTGAGATGTTGCGATAGATATAGTGGTTGTAGTCTCGGCGCGGCTCAGAGATGATATCGACGGCTTCGAGGTATGTCCTTCGCCGCCAGCTGATGATGCCTTTCTGCCTGCCTTTTCCACCCTCTCAGCATCGTCCTCCCGCTGCGCAGCCTTGGATGAGCTGCTCGCACCAACTGCCTCTCGAAAGCGGCTGTAGAGCCCGCTCAGGCCTTGCTGTACTGTTCCTCGACTCTCGGTATCTGCAACCACCACGGGAGGAGGAGCGAAGTCATTGAACGTAGTCAGCGAGTCGGTGCGGCTGGCTGTGGTGTGTATCTGATCGAGGGCGTGCGCCAGCTGTTCCTTTTCCAAGGTGGAGCTGACTGAGACCGAGTGGACGGAGTCGCGGCGGTGTTGCGAGTGTGTAGGAGAGATGAGCGAGCCGGAGAAGGAGGAGGCGTCTAAGGGTTTCGAGGTGGATGTATGGCTCGCCATGATGTTGTTATTGGATTCTATCTGGATACCCTTGCTCTGGCTCTATGCATGCAAGAGTGGTGTTGCTGCTTCAACACCCGCCCGCCGCTTAGACGTCTATTTCCAAGCGAAGGCGCATACGCAGTGTCGCCAGCATGGTGGTGTAGGAGAGATGGCGAAGCGAAGCAGTCGAGACCGTTGAGGGCGGCGCTTCGGAAGGGTTGGGGCGACGACTTGCTTTGTCACAGCTGCGATGCTACCGAGCTTGCGGCGGCAGCCTGGTACCTACGTCAGGTATGTGGTGCCGTATGTAGGAATATGTAAGGGCTGTGTAGGTGCAGGCGGGAATATGCGAGCAGAGAGGCTCAAGGCGGGTGCATGAGGTGGAATGCAGGCCAAGGTTCCCTGCGAGGATCAGTTTGGCGAGGGGCTCGCCGGAGATGTCGTCAGCGGGAGGCAGTAACAAATCAAGGCCTGATTTGACAGATGCCCGACGATGTGTGAGTACATGCGTTCTAGCTCGGCAGTGGTCTAGGTAGGTAGCAAGTAAGCTATCTTCTAATACTTATAGCTCCATCTATACATACATAGGTATATACCTGCTATAGGTACTTGTACTAAATTGCCTAGGTAATAATATGTGTCACTCCATATCTTTATTGATAAAATGTCACTGCTAAGCAGCACTTGGCAGCTCATACGTCCTCGTGGAGCTGTTGATTAAGTAGAGCCTTTGAGTATCTCCCTCCAAGCGCTCGGCTACGTTAGTACCAAGCACCTGATGCTACCTAACGAGCTAGCGATATTGTACCGGGTACTTTAGGCAACTGTGGCGATCCAGAGGCGGCGGCTGTGTCGCGGTCTAGAACGCTTGTACCATGGTACTTGGCTTGCATCACCGCCAAAGCGCTAGAGCCGTGTGCCCCATGTGCGATCTTGCTGAGCAAGGGTGCATGTACAAGAAAAAACAGGGACCGCACAATGTAAATGCACACACAAATAGAAACACGAACACACAAGCCAAGCCAAGCAGTAGAAGCAGCAAAGCAGCAGAAGCAGTAGATGACGGTAGAAGTTGTAGTAAAATAATAGTGTGCGTAATGGTAGAGTTGTATGCTTATGGTTGTGAGATCCCTACTTTTCTTTGTTTCCTTGCTGAGCTCTCCCGTCCGAGCACCCTGTCAACTGGGAAACCCCCACTACGCTCAGCGGACGACGACGCGATTTCCGAATCTCCAACTCCAGAAAAAATTCCTGGACCGCGTTTTGCGACGTCCCGCTCGCCTGCATAGTGTTTATGATCTGAGTCATGGGATGTGAAGCCCTGCCAGCGGCCCACGGCGACTCTCTCTAATTGCCTGGTCAACGGACCTCGCGAACTCTCGATTGCACCTCGAGTGGCTGCTAGCACTGCTCGGCCGTCACTTTTGTTGACGACACCCAGGGTGTTTTCCACAGATGCGCTGACCAGCCGCCGCGTCGCATCATTGCCGACTTCGAAATGCCTCCCAAAACGTCACCAACGCACGATGTCACCGACCTGATGGGCCGCCGGAGTCTTGCCACCATTCCCAAAGATCAAAAGTCATTGCTCGAGGCGGAAGGCTCGTGGGCTGTTGACATGAAAGATGGGCCGCACGGCCTGTCTACTGTCCCGGGCCACGTTCTGCAGACTCTGAAAGAAGCGTTTGTTCGCCTAAAAGACAAAAACGAGCAAGAGGGCCAAGAAGGCCATGAGGAAGAAGAGGACGAGGATCAAGATAAAGAAGAGGATGAAGAAGAGGGTCGGGGGGGTAGAGAAGACGAAGGGGATCAAGAGAATAAAGAGGACTCCAAACAGACGGAAGATGCTGAACACCCTCCTACCGTCAATAACGGTGACGCACAAAATGGACCCTCCCCTGACTCGACCCCCGCGAGATCAAGTAACGTACCCCCATCTGCTTCAGAGAGGCCTATAGCTTCGTCACCAGAGAAACCTGTAGCCTCATCACCAGAAAAACGTATACCATGGTCGTCCTCACCGCCTAGATCGGGAGACCATTCTGGGAATTCTGATCCCAGTTCACCTATTGACGAGGCATACGAATCGCCATTGCTCGCACCGCTCACCCAACCGCTTCAAGCAGATGACGCTGCTGCAGCCCCCGGCCCCTCATCGGGCATCAGCGAGCCCGATGATCTTGAGATGGAGGTCCCCCAGGCCCAAGAAAACCACGATGCTCCAATCAACCGTGTAGCTACACTGATCCATACAGCAACGCCTCAGGAGCCCACGAGCAATCTGACAAACACGGCGTCTACTACAGATACGCCTCCATGTGCGCAGCCTCGTGTTTCATCTGGCCCTCATATTCCGATACCAACGCCTGACCTGTCTATGCTCTCGACTGATCCAGTCCATCATCGCACACGGAGGATGAAGCCGATCCTGTTTGATGAAGATGGTCCCAATGCCTCTGGGACTCCTCCAATACGCTTAGCTCCTTCCACACGCATGCCTTCTACGTGGGCACCTCTTGAGCCAAGCCTCCAGAGCTCAGCTCCTCTAAGCTCTGCTGCCTCAACCCCATACGATGACCATATGATGGAGAGCTCGCCACCCATACCCCCACCACACAGGTTTATCAAAGAAGCGCCCCCTCAGAACAGAGCTCCGGGGCGCCAAGACGAGGTCAATAGGCTACCCCACAGTAATCCAGAAGCATCTCATGCTCGCCAAACGCCCATAGGCCATCTATACAAGATACAGGCAGCCATCGACGTCCTTATAAGCAAAAGCGGAGATCCCTATAGCGCTTTCACTGCCACATATCCCGACTATGCGACAATTCATTCAGGCAACTTATTAAGCTTTATTGAGGCGTGCTGCCATCTCTACGAGCTCCGGGAAAAGAGACTAATAAGAGAATACTTGCACGATGATTTCATCCGGGCATGGTCGGGGTATTTGAAGTACGCACTCGGCGCGGCCCCCAATCATCTTCCTGCCATCGAATGGTTCAACGACCTACGGGGCCCCATCCTCTTCAATCGCATGTGTGTAAACATAGACAATCTGGATACCATTTTGGGTGCGTATCCTGAGGAAGTCGCAAGGGTCAAGGCTGCAATGAACCAGGGCAAGCAAAAGGAGCCAACACCAGAGGTGGAAATGGAGATGGAGCAAGACGTGGAAGTTGTGGATTTGCTGGACGACGATAGTATCATGGATGATAGCGCGCTGGAAGTAAGGCGAGATGGACGGAGGAGTGTGTCGCGGGCGCAGAAACGGCCAAGAGCAGCATCTTCTGGAGACATACCTCCTCCGACGAGACAAGCGCCGATTGTGCCAGCTCCATCACGGACAGCACCGGTACCACCGCCTCCTCGGCCTCCTATTCCACAAGCTGCGTTGTCGGATCAAGAGAGCGACGACTTTGATTATCTCCCATATCCCGCTAAACAACCATCAGCTCCAAAGGCACAACCACAGCCACAGCCACAGCTACAAGCAGAGTCGCGGTCAGATTCACGGTCACGATCACGATCAAAAACAAAGCAAGCTCAACCACAACCACAACCTCAGCCTGAGCCCCAGCCTGAGCCCGAGGCTATCCCACAACCACAGCCTCGACTCCAACCAAAGGTGCACAGAAGCCTACCTGAGCGCCAATCACCCCGACGCCACCCAACAACTTCCGCAGTAGTCGCATCTCCAGTGGCAACAACTCGGCGACAGCCCCCAAAGTCCTCCAACCCTAGAACCTCCCCACGCCCGGCGGCCGATTACCTCGGCAGCCTCGTCTCAAACGGCCGCACCACCCCTAGTTCGAGTGCCCGGTCGGGCTCCTCGAAGCCGCGCAAAAGAACGGCAGAGGAGCGAGCGCGACTGAGGGAGCATTTCCGGAAGAAGGCATCCACTTCGTCGACGAGCTTCATTGGCAGTGGTATCGACAACTAAGAAGTAGATTGAAAGAGAAAATTGATTGGGCCGGTTTAAAACGTCTTATTTTTACGATGTATATGTTTCGTGATACGCGGCATGAATGTTGTTTGAAATGGCTGGCAGAAAAAAATGGATTACAGAATCTTATGTAAATGAGCATATAGGGCGTTTATTGATATTGAACGATTATGGAACATGTTTATAGTAACGAAAAATAGACACCTCTTGACGCATGTATGGGCGTCGAGACGGCACGAGAGACATGAAAATAGGAGTGTTTTTATCCAAAGCTTCTTCTCTTACATTGATGTAAAAATGCTCGTCTATTTCATATAAAATGCCTTAATGCACATGTAAAAGCATTCAACAGCTAAAAAACGCTTCCTCCCTCCCCAGTCATGTCACATATTTGTTTGAGATTGTTAATATATAAATAAATGAAAACAAACAAAATAAAAATCTCGTTCACTTTCCGGCGGAGAAAGTTGTACAGAAGAGAAAGGGTAATCAAGTGAGAGAAATAAAATAACCGACTCCTTGAGGAGTACTCGCAAACCATCTAATCCGTCTCATTCCAGAATATGAATAAATATTTTCAAAACACGATACTGTAAACGCCAGTATGATTTTTTTTTTTTTTTTTTTTTTTTTTTTGGAGGGAGTTTTGTTTTCTCGGTTTGGTTTTTTTCTTGACTCTGAGCGTCGAATGTTGAAGTATATGGAAGATCAAATAACACAGCCACCAATGTCCCTGTAAGAGTTTTCTTAAGTTTTAAGTTTCTTCCTTTATAATGACGTCTGGCGTTGAATAGTAGTAAAAGTCGAATGGCGGATAAGAGGGAGCGTAAAAGCAAATGGTTAAGAACAAGTAAGAACAAGTGTTTCGTAGCGCGTCGTGCAATCATCGTCAAAATCATTGCGTTAAAAAAAAAAATGGCGGTGGTTGATAGCCGTGTGTCCTCTTGGAATCATTGTAATATCCAAGCTGCGTGCTATTGGGATGCGAAGAGATCTCGATGATGGCGAATGAGATGAATCACTCCACAACTTCTGGCTTAAACCTCTCCTTTTTCTTTTTTCTTCTTTCTTTTTCTTTTGGTCTCTTGCCAAGTTTACGCATCTGTAGGCTCGGCTTTGGACTCCGTCTTTTCGGCGGCAGCGGTATCCTGCTTCTTGGTGCCATCTTCTTTGGCCGCTGCTGTGGCAGCCTTCTTCTTCTGCTGAAGCTTCTCTTCCTCAGGGGTCAAGGTCTTCAGCTGAAGAGCATGGATGCCACCCTCCAGGGCCATCTCATCTTGCAACAGGGAGTAGACCATTCGATGGCGTGCAGGCTGCTTCCTGGACGCAAACACATCGGAAATAATGACTAGCCTGGGAAAGATGTCAGCTGCCGTCGACGAAATGAATTGCGATGTGAAATAATTCCATCAAGTCATACCGGAAGTGCGTCTCTTTGGAGACGTTGCCTGCCATGGCCTTGTGGTGAGCGTGGAGGTGCGAATCATTGTAGATCTCCAGCGTTAGCGGGCTGAGCGCTGCAGTCAGCTGAGAGGGAAATAAAGGTTAGCGACTGATACAGACAGGCCTTGCGCATCCAAATAAGAGCTGCAACAAATAATGCAGGATGCAAAAAGACAAGATAAAAGAAAATCACAAACCTTGGCGCGGATGGTATCTTCCAGGGGTGTTGCTGAGCCCATTGTGGAAAACTGGCGGCCGACGTTTGAGAAGCCGAGAGCGTATCGTCGATACATGGTGAGGGAAGAATTGGCGGGTGGGATGGTAAAAATGGTTGTCGTTGTTAGTGGAGCTGACTGAGGCTCTGCTGGCGGTTCCCTGTGCGCCGGACGGAAATCACGAGACTTGGTGTGTCAAGCGTAAAAGAGGCGGTCGCGGGTGATGAGCCGGCAGAATCGCTGAGATTTTTTCGTCTGTAAGTCGGGATGGGAAAAGCAGCTGCAAAAGTGCACAGTGGCGAGCAACCGGGAGATGTGGTGGAAAAAGGAGACTGGGAGGGCGAGAGCTGAGAGGGATGAGAGAGGATAAAAAGGACGTCTCGAGGCCGGCTGGCGGACAGGAACGAGCAGCAGGGCCTGCTAAATAAGAAGTCGTTCTTTGTCGCAAACAACGTGAAATTCGGTGAAGTCGGTGAGAACAAGTGCGCCATGCATGACTCTAGAGTGGCGGCGATCCAATCAGCGGCGGCGACAGGCCCCGGGAACCATGGAGCGGTGACGAGGGCCAAAAGGCGGCGGGCGGTTCCTGGACGCTGGGCGTGGCTCCAGCCTGGGAAAAGGGTGCAAAAGCGTGCAAAAGTGGTTGCACCCAGCACAAAAGAAAGGGGCATCGCAGCAGAAGGATTTCCCGCAACGCAACGCACACGCCCCAGCAGCCACGCCCGAATGGCTGCATGGATTTTTTCTTTTTTTCTTTTTTTCTGACTTCAGTTTTTCTCGCTTCTTTTTCCGATTTTTTCTCTTAGCATGTATGTACAAGTGTTTGCTCAGCAGCAAACGACCATGCATGCATTGGCATCCCTGGAAACAAAACCAGCCAGCCAGCTAGGGATATGCTGTACTTGGACTGTGGTGCTTGTTGCAATACCTACTAGTAGTACTTGCCGTACTACATGTACAAGCAATACTTGGCAGCTTTTGTACGAGTAGGTACTCCGTTAGTAGTAACTCGCAACATGCCGGGCCTACTGCTACCTACTAGGTACCTAGTCTATGGAGACTTGCCGTGGCCATGAGACGAGAGCCGTAGTAGGCACTGGCTTGTCAACGCCAACCGTCCTTGGAGGCACGGCTCGAGGCAGGGAGCAGTCCAGCCGCAGTAATCAGGAGCGTCAAGCCAATGCCTTTTCCGTAAAACCGGGCGTGCTCATCTGTTGACCGTCTCCAGAGGGTCCCCGTCCCCTCATGCCATGTTGCTAAACGCACCTGGTCCGGTTCGTTCACATGGTGTCTATCCCCTTGTCTCTTACTCACATTGGCCTCGAGTCCCCTCTGTTTCTTGAAAATTTTCTGGTCAACTGCAGCCATTGATACCGTCCGAGTACGAGCAAGGGAGGGAGGGGGGCCAAACAAGCTGCAGGGCTGCTGCTTTTGCTTTTGCTTGTGCTTTTGCCTGCTGCGTGTCCTCGCCCGGCAATTGGGCCACCACCAGCACCAGGGCCAGCAATAGCAACAGCACCAGCACCGGCCCAGCACCGGCCCAGCACCAGCCTGTGCGCGCCACGCACCACCCAGCAGGTCGGGATCAGAGACCGCCCTTTTTAGCTCGTCTCGATCGAGCCGTGTAGTGCCATCTTCCCTGTATGCGAGCAGCCCGTCAACCAGGGAGGGGCTCTCGGTGGTGTAACCGCGTGGACATGGCCGGGGGGTGATGAGTGGCCAGATTGAGCGAGCAGAGAGAAAAGAAAAAAAGAATAGCCCAAGGCGGAAACGCTGTTTAGAGGGTCGGTCATCCTTGGTGCATGTACTCTGTGTCCTTTGGAGGCGACCTCCTCGTAGGTGCAGCAGCTTCATTTCGTTAAAGCACCACTAGCAGCAGGAGGAGTCTTGAGGAGGTGCTGCTGGTGCTGGTGCTGCTGCCTCCTTGCAGGGAATAGGCCTGTGCGGCTGCAACTAGAGGCTGTGACCGTTCTGTCACTGGCACAAGTGCTGCTGATATGAGTCCAGTACATGTGAGCATCAATTTCTTTTCTTTTGCCCTCTCCCTTACATGCTCGTGCTCGTGCTCACACATGCGCTTCTAGCCAATGCCAAGGTGACAACTTTCACGCAGCCGCCAGAGGTGGTGGCAACATCTCAGATAGATGTCACCCCATCTGAGATGCCATCTCGTCACCAAGCTTCGACAAGAGGGCCCGTGTAACAGCGGTAACGACGCAGCCGTCGTTGTGGTGTGTGAGTGAGCAGTGAGTGCCGATATGCGTGTGTCACCCTCACCACCTCACCAAAGCCTCATTCTCGTTCTTTGCGCCTCCTTGCTCTCTCTCCCCTCCCCTCCCCTCTATACAGTGCTCCGTATTCTACCCCCTGATCTACCCATCCCACGAGCAATATCACGCCTCTCCTCTCCAACGTCTCCAGCCGGCCGGTTCGCTAAACTAGCTAAATAGCCATCGCCGAACGTAACGTGGCTGACGGCAGATCGAGGTCAGAAAAGTCGGGACGCCTAGTCGACCCATGCTGCTCGCCCATTTGGCCTCCTCTTTCAGTGACCGCCCTATTGCCTTGCTAGACCCCTGCTCTCAACCAAAAAGTGGCGGTCCCCGCTTGCTGGCATAAGTTTCTGTCTCCCCTTCTTCTCTGGCAGGGGCCCGGCCTGGCACAGGAGCAAAAGGCCTCTGCTTATTTCCTCTCCGCCTTTTTGTGATTCCCATCCCGCCTATTCACTCGAGCCAATCCCGGTCGCAGCCACCGTCGCGACCACCGTCGCGGCCACCGCCTGCCTCGGTAGTCGTGCTAGGACCAAGTGGTCTGGGATGGGGGCACAGCGAGACTAGCCGTGCTGCACGAGACCAAGAGATGGAGTGATGCCAATCATAACGGCATCGCCAATCATAACCGCATGCAATATACACTCTTGGTTGAGGTGGTATTGCTACTGCAGCACAGCACCATGGCTGGTATCACCTACCTCCCACTACTCTCCTACTAGGTACTAGTATTCATCAGCATCTTTAGCCGTCTGCAGTGCGAGCATGTTTTCTTGTAGCACGCTGCTGCTGTGCCCTGGAACGACTCGGCACTCATTACACCGTAACTGCAATGACTAGCGGCCGTTTAGTGCTTCCACGTGTATTCCTCGGCGTCATAGGTGCGCTAAGAAGAAAAAAATCGGAAACAGCAGCAGTTGAAGCTCTGAGAGCCAAAGTCTACCTACCTTGGTAATTGTAGCAAAACCCCCGGCCCAACGGCGCTCGTGCCCCGATCTTCCGGCACCTCGTCCAACCCGCAAATTGTCCCGCACCGGATCAGCGCCCCGGCCGCTACATCTGGCTCCCTAGTCTCAAACTGCTGGTGCTTCACTTTTTTATAACCCCGGCTAAAACACCATCGATATCGCCAGCACCCATCGCCAACGAGAGTCCTCGCACGCGCAGCACCACAAGGCTACGAGCTACGGCAGATCGCGGCAAAGCATAACGTCGGCAAAAGAAAATTAAAAATAACCGCAAGCAGACGCACACTCCCCCGCCAGCTCCCAGCTCCTCTGCCCCTCACCCGCGTGTCTGTCTGCATCTGCCATCCATCTGCATCATCTCTCTTCTCTTTTCGTCCAGTCGAGCTACTGCCGCTTGTAGGATTTCTGCCGGCACAGGGTCCTCGTGCTCGTCTCCCTCCAACACGGACAAACTATTAGCCCTGCCCTGCCTTGCCATATTCCCCCCCATATCCATCAATATCAAATGAAATGATCGTCGCCTCGCCAGCCCTGCGTCGCCTCGCCTCGGCCTCCTCTTCTTCCTCCCGGCTTCGCTCGCATGGCCCCTCTTCTTTGCTTTCCCGCCGTCGATGCGGGGCCAGCAATCCTGCTGCATCCTCTTCCTCTTCCCACTCCCTCTTCTCTGCCTCGCCCTTCACTCACTTCCTGTCAGCCACAGCCACTCAGATAAGGATGGGTTCGACGTCTGCCGCCTTGCCTCGCCTGGCCATCTTCGAGGCCGTAGCCCGCCACGATGCCGATGCCCTCGCCGTGATCCACTCGCTCTCTGGTCGGAGCTTCACCTACGGCCGGCTGCTTGGCGACGTGCGCCGCGCGCGGGATCGGCTGCTAGAGGCGCGGGGGAAGTCCAACGGCGACGACCTGGACGGCGAGAGGGTTGCCCTTTTAGTAGAGAATAGCTACGATTACGTAGGTGAGCGGCCCCGTCAACGATATTCGCCTGTGGTCTTGCTTATATGGGCAAAACTCGCTGATATCATTGGGACATCTTGCAGTCACCCTCCTCTCTATTCTGGCCGCACGCGCAATAGCCGTGCCTCTATCTCCCGCATTCCCCATCCCAGAGCTGGAGTATGTCATCAATCACAGCGAGGCCTCACTGCTCGTCTCCTCTCCCAAGTTTGCGTCCAAGGCCCAGCAGGTCTTGGCTGCAGAATTGACATCTAAGCCGGCCCACGTGGAGCTGCCCAAGCATACCGAAAGTGCGGATGCCACAAGAGAGGAGGTTCCCTTGGAAGACAGTGCCGAGCCAGGCCAAGCAGGCCTCATGCTCTATACTTCAGGGACAACAAACAAACCGGTAAGAAACATGCCCTTCAGTATTGCCATTGCTATTGCTATTGTGCTCGTCCCCCATATGAGCCGCTGAAACTTGAACTTGAACGTCGTTCTAAAACCCCATCTCCAGAAAGGCGTCTTGCTGCCCCAGTCTGTCCTCACAGCGCAAGCTCGCTCACTCCATGAAGCCTGGGAGTACTCTCCCTCGGACCATCTCCTCCATCTTCTCCCTCTCCACCACATCCATGGCGTCGTCAACGCCATCCTGACTCCCTTGCTCGCCGGGTCCTCCATCGAATTCATGTTCCCCTTCAACGCCGATGCCGTCTGGAACCGCCTCGCTACTCCTTTCCTCCCAGCTTCCGAGACCACCAATGGCGACGCAACCAACGGCGACGCACTATCCAAGGCTCCCAAACCCAAAGTCACCTTCTTCACCGCAGTTCCCACCATCTACAGCCGCCTCCTCAACACCCACAAGTCATTGCCCCCTCCCGTCCAAGATGCATCCCGCGAGGCCATCTCCCCGTCCAACCTCCGCATCAACATCTCCGGATCCGCTGCCTTGCCGACCCCCATCAAAACTGCCTGGGCCACCCTCAGCAACGGCAACGTCCTCCTCGAGCGTTACGGCATGACCGAAGTCGGCATGGCCCTCTCCTGCGGTCTCTCCTTCGCCGACCGCGTCGACGCCTCCGTCGGCTGGCCTCTACCTTCTGTCCAGGCCCGCCTCGTCGACGTCGATTCAGCAGAGGTCATCCTCCCCGGCCAGGAAGTCGGCCCAGACGGCCGCGAGCGCTCCGGCGAGATCCAGCTTCGCGGTCCCACCATCTTCAAGGAGTACTGGCGCAACCCAGCTGCCACCGAGAAGGAGTTTACGAGTCCCGACCCAGACGGCCAAGGCGCGTGGTTCAAGACCGGTGACGTCGCCGTCCGCCGCCCCGTCACCACCGCCGGTCTCAACGTCTCCCACCAGCCCTGGGCCCAGGGACCCCTGTACTTCATCCAGGGCCGCAAGTCCGCCGACATCATCAAGACGGGCGGCGAAAAAGTAAGCGCCCTTGAGATTGAGCGCGAGCTCCTCTCCCTGCCGCAAGTCTCCGAGGCCGCCGTCGTCGCCGTGCCCAGCGGTAACTGGGGCCAAAAGGTCGGCGCCGTCATCGTCCTCGACCGGTCCGTCACCGACAAGTGGACGCCGCTGGAGATGCGTCGTGCGCTCAAAAGCCGCCTGGCAAACTACAAGATCCCCCAAGTCATGAAGGTGGTTGACAGCATACCGCGCAATGCCATGGGCAAGATTAATAAGAAGCAGCTTGTCAAAGCCATCTTTGCGGAAGAGCACAGCGGTGATGAGGCATAGACATTTTGCTGATGCACACATATTTTGCATGTTTTCCTCCTTATACTGCTATATTGGTTTTGACAGCCTTGGCTATTGGATGTCGAATAGGGTCATAGATACGTTATATAGGTAGGCATAGTAGGCAATATCTAGTAAGCAATCTACACGAATAAAAAAGACACATCTGAACTCATAAGAGCATAAATCACACAAAGAGTCTCAAGTGGTAACAGTAAATCAATTGATCAAAAGAATTATTGTAATAAGAGAGGAAAATAAATGCATAAGAAAAATAGCACGGCATTTTGGGCCTGAATATCAGACATCTATTTTTTTTTTCCTTCTTTTTCGGGATTTTCTGAAATAGGGGGGTTCCTGTTTCGGTTCCTCGCCAGCCGCATCTGCCGTCTTGCGCAGCCTAATTTTGACAAGTTTCAAGAAAAAAGATAACGAGAGCTCCTGAGCCAACGCCGTCATGTGATGTGAGAAAGATGCTATCGTCCCAGAGTCATTAGTTGCCCGAGAAGCCAAGCTCATGCCTTGCTATGCGCAAACCCCGACCCGCATCCGACAAAGGAAAAGTAAATCATGTCTCTTAACCACTGACCCCTGAATGCCCACCCGTTCTGTCCCACGATGGGACAAGGCCTTGAGAGAGGTGCACATTGGGGGACATGTTACGGATATCTGGTAGTGGTGGTAGTTGGGTGTAGTTAATGCAGCCTCCTCTCCCTGTCCAATGTGGTAAAAATTCCATCTCTGGGAGATTACACCACATACTTGGCCTTGGCTCTGGTGCTACCGGCGTGAGCGCTGTCCGTGTGGCCTGAGAACTCGATCTGCTCGTTGCTGGGGAGCTCAAGGGTCTCCTTGAATCTGCGTCCGATAGACAGGAGAATGTCCTTACCCTTCTCCGAGCTTCGGCCCTTTCCGCCGGCAACATCACCATCACCTCGTCCTGGAATGCTCTTTCCTATGGTGCGAGTCCAGACACCGATACGGTAGAAGCCCTTGCGGACGTTGACAACAACGCCCATGACCTCGCCATCATCCTCCTCCTCGAGCGTCTCACCGATGGCGCCCATCATGACATGCAGCCAAAGGCGGTCGACATCGACGTTGCGCTTATCCTTGTACTGGTAGGACCACTTGCCACCGTGCTTGTTCTGGGGATCTTCCCACTCCGGGCGAACGCCAGCCTTGAAGAGATGGTAGTCGGACTTGAGGGCAAGTTCTGAAACGGGAGCAACGTTGTTCTGTGCGATAGGCATAGTCAGCAACCAGAAACACGGGGATGAAACCTCGTAAGGAGGCCTCTCGGTAGATGCGTAATGGACTTACGTAGACGCCCCAGAACTCCTCAACTGAATCGAAGGTGATGACCTCCTTGAGCAGGTCATTCCAGTTATCGCCCTAAAGCAAACACACAATATATTAGCTCTAGTTCTCGCTCAAATCAAAGTTTGGTGGCAGCTGCGAGTCCAATGTTTCCTCATTGGCAGCCACTTCCAGGTCCGATGCCGCATACCTTTCCGCTCGGGGGCTTGGTGAACCAGAGAGTCCACTTGTTCTGGAGGGGGTGCTTGACATTGAAGTTATCTTTGTCGTGGAAGACCGTCACAGGCGTGCTGTCGTCCTTGGCCTCGCTGCCGTTCTCAGCGCCCTTGGGCGAGATGGGGATGGTGGAGAGGTCGACCTGCTGGTCCATGTTGGTTGCCTCTGTCGCAGCAGCAGCCATTGTTGCTCTTTTGTGTCGCGTGGGAGGGTATGAGGTGGTGTGTGGTCGGTGGTCGGTGGTTGTAGCCGCAAGAAGCGTGAGGAGGGTGTTTGGAGAAGAACCAAGAAAAAAAAATTGGAGCTCTCAATGGCGGGAATTCGAAAATCGCGGGGCAGCGGTGGGATGTAGCAGCAAGAAAACCCTGCGGTGGCGGTAGCAGGAAAAGAGAAGAAGCTCGATGGCCGTTTCTACTGTTCGAAGTCTTTGGAAAATTGGAGAAGAATGAGACTCGGTCAAGAGTGGCCTCAGAAAGTCCGAACTTGCTCCAGGCAAAGAGTCGGGCTTGTTTCGTCAAGTGCGAACGGCTGTTCAAGTGATTTTGCTTTTTTGCGCCGCTAAGCCAATTTGCTGGCGCAGAAGAAAAGTTCACATTTGGCAGTGGCTATACAGTGGGAGCGGTGGCCTGAAATATGAGGCATGAATTTTAGGTAGTCTGTACATGGTGTAGCATTGTTACTTTGCGAAAAACGTATGTACTGGTTACAAAACAGCTGGTAAGCTGAAAGTCGTGGAGCTGCCATTATAAGATCATATAAAACATGAGAGAGAGAGAGAGAGAGAGAGAGAGAGAGAGAGAGACGAAAAGGGGTCAAATAAGAAGGAATTGGCAAAGAGGTATGATATTGAACTGGAAGCTGAACTCATGCAACACAGTGGAAGCTTTCAATGTAGATCAAGATACAGAGCCGCTCTACAACTCGCCTTTAGCAGAATCTCACCACCGCCACCACACCAGCAATATTTCGAGAATATATCAATTCCAATTCAATTATATACACATATACATGTATATGCAAATTATTTCGCCTCATACGTATCCGTCAAAACCTAAATACCTATGCATAGCAAGTAGCCCATTAATAAACCGCCCCCTCCAACAATATATCATCCCTCCAACCATCCAGCATACATATATGCACTCGTCCGTTCATCCGGCCTTTGCCTATATCCTCCCCTCCCATGTAAACCCTCGTTTCCCGTTCTATCATTGGAATAAAAAGAAGAAACAAGAAGAAAAAATCATCGAAAAAAAATATCGCTCCGCATGTAAAAACTCAGGTTAAGAAAAAAGAATCCTTTTAACCAGAATTGTCCCGTCCTTGCTTGCTGTATATCCCACTTGTCGTTTCTTTCTCTCATAAAAAAAACGGCACTGACCTGCACTCCTTGAACCATGTGCATATGCTGTCCTTCCATATTCATTTTCAGCCCAAAATGAATAAATAAATAAAAATAAATCCGTCGTGTCTTCCTGTTGAACGCCTCCTTCGAAGTGAAATAGGAAGTTGAATAAAAAAAATCGCACCCAAAAAGTCGTAATCGTGAGATTTCCGTATCATGTAAAAAAAATCCGCAATGCCTTCTTAACATAAGCAAAGGCAAATGCTTCTTCAAATCAAAAAACTTTTTCGTCAAAGTAAAAAGAAAAGGAAAAGGGACGAAAGGGAAGAAGCCGCTATGAAGAAAAGAGAATGGGGAGAAAAAGTAGCAGAGCTTAAATCGCCCTTCCATTCTCCAGCTTATTAACATTCTCTTCAGTCAAGGCCTCTCTTGCCCCAGACTCGGGAGGAGAAATGTTGCTTAGATCAGCTGGCACACCCCCAGCCGCGTCAATAAGTTTCGTCCCGTGAAGCATATTTGACAGCTCTTGTTCCCCCTCCGGTCGACGCACCGGTGGCGACATCTCCGCCGCAATAGCAGAGTCAAACGGCGAGGGCTCATGCCGTCCGTTGGTCGTCAGCGGCCGCGGTGTGATTGCGTTGGTATGGAATTCTTCCGAGGCCGAAAGGGGTAATGAATCGCCATCTTCGATGCCCAGATGCGGAATGTCAGCGTTTTCACAGTGCTCTCCCATCTCGGAGCAGTCAGAAGCAGGCGGTTCCGACTGGGGCCGACGTCGGGTGAGTGACCACCTAATGAGCATTCTCTCCAGTACCTTCATCGTCACCGGCTTCGGTAGATAGTCGTCCATGCCAGCCCTTGTGCACTTTTCGCGATCCCCTTGAATTGCCGATGCTGTCATGGCCACGATGGGAACATCTTGAACCAGCTTTTTATATGGTAAATGATGGCGGAGAAGATGGGTGCATTTGTAGCCATCGATGATGGGCATCTGCACGTCCATAAGGATGATGTCTGGCTTTTTATTTTGGCCTTTTGATGCGCCAATCATGTAATCCAGCGCCTCTTTGCCATTCCAGGTCGCTGATACTTGGAAACCGAGTTTTCCAATGGTCCGAGTAGCAATCTTCTGGTTTACCGGGCTATAAGAGAGAAATATTAGTTATGGGGGAAACGTTGGAGAGTTGGAACGCAGTCATTAGAAAACACTTACTTGTCCTCTACCACTAATATATGCATTCGTGATCTTTCGGATCGAGGAAGTTCTTGCTCAGTCGGAGGAGGCGTCTTTATAGATACACGCCGACGCGTCTTGGCACCAGGGGCACTCACCGGGCCATCTGACCCTTGAGAAGTGCTCGTCAACTGCTCATACTCCGAGCTATTGCACGAGAGACTTAGTTCTGACTGTAGTCGGTCGGAAATGGCTCCGGCTTCCGCCAAGGATGGAGCTCGGGCTCCAGTTGGCTTCATAAATGGAATCCAAAACGTTGCCTTGGTGCCCGATCCCACGCTTGACTCCAGCTTGATGCGGCCATTCATCAGGTCTAGCAAGTTCTTGCAAATTGTCAATCCAAGTCCCGTGCCACCGAATTTTCTCGCCGTAGATGGATCCCCTTGGCTAAATGGCTTGAAGAGCTTCTTACGAACGCTTTCTTCGATACCGATACCCGAGTCTTCAATGACAAATCGAACCTCAATCGTCTCGGCTGTTTCGCGCTCTTTGACCACCGAAAACTTCACATATCCCTGGTTCGTGAATTTAATACTGTTCGTGAGGAGATTGGTAATAATCTGCCGTAACCTGCCGGGATCGCCAATGACGACTCGTTCATTCGCAATATCCTTTCCAACGTCGGATAGGAAATCCAGACTTTTCCGTTCAACAGCAAACTTGAGCATCTTCCTCACTTCCTGGACAATATGAGAGAGGGAAAATTGCACTTCTTCAATGTCCAAGCGACCAGATTCTACTTTGGAGAAATCTAGAATATCGTTGATTACCGTAAGCAGCGATGTAGCAGAGCTTTGAATGTTGTCGACATATTCACGCTGTTCGTCGGTCAACTCCATATCGCCCAACAGCTCCGCCATACCGAGAACTCCCGTGATTGGAGTCCTGATTTCGTGAGACATGTTTGCCAAAAATTGGCTTTTAAGCCTTGTTGCCTCTTTGGCAGCAGCCTCGTTAGCCATTGCGCGACGCTTTTCCTTGTCTTGCTCTCGCAAAGCTTCTCCTCTTTCTTTTAGCTCGGTCACGTCCATTATGACTCCAATGGCACCTTCAATACAGGTCTCCTGCGTCGCCCTGTTGTCTTTTGTCTTTTTTCCGAGCATTGGGTGGAACCGGGTTCGATACCAGCGGTCATCTACCCATCAAAGTCAGCTTTGCAGCCTCTTTATACCATCACTTATTCCACCAGGTGTAGGTTCTTTCAGGGACCACTTACCAATTCCATGCTCCTTAACGTCTTCGTTTGTCCTACCCCCAAGAATATCTTCAATGGGCTGCAGCCACTGCAGGCGATCTGCCTCAGGCGCCTGTTCGGTGAGTCGATCGAAAACGGTATACATGTTTTCTCCAACAAACCACCTGCTCCTTTCATGGTTATCTTCGGTGGCGCTGTTCCAAATCAAAGCACCCTCGAGCATAGTAACGCGGCGTTCGGGATCAACAGTAAAGATGGTGACGTGCGAATGAGCAAGCACACTTAGTAGCTGCTGGCGTGTGCGCTTGGCACTTAGCTTCGTCTGCATGCTCTCGTGAATGTCGGTGCAAGTTCCTATTGTAATTGGTTTGTTTAGTTAGTGGGCTCATTTTCTTCTTTCCTTCAATGGTTCAAATCAAACATACCAAACCACTTCTCAATCTTGCCCGATTCTTTATCGCGTACCGCAAGGGCACGGCCGAGGAACCATCGCCACTCTCCCTCTTTGCTACGGCAACGATACTCCATCACATACGGATCTCCTGTTTTCAAAGAATGAGTCCACCGAGCTCGAGCTTCAGGCCTATCGTCAGGATGAACTGCTGGGTGGATATCTCCTTGGAGATCCAGTCCAAAGCAGCCTCCGGGGGTCAGGCCGGTATAGGTGTACCATCTCGTATTGAAAAAATCGTGCGTTCCATCCGGGCGTGCCGTCCACACCAGCTGTGGCATCGTGTCGCATATGACCTTGAAACGCTCTTCGTCGCGTTCTTTGATGTGGGTAATCTCTTCCGTCATGGTTGTTACATCACGACCAGTCACGACGCCAGCAAGAAACTCGTGCGTAGTGTCGTCATAAATTGCTTCTCCCAGCACGTCGAATATGATCCTGTTCCCCTTGCGCCCGTACATGCCTATACGTTTGCTATCAAAAGGTCTCTCTGTCCTAAGCAGTATAGAAATCGGAAACTCGCTGACTTCTAAGCGTCTCGTAAAATCTTCGTTCCATACTTCCCATTTTTCTAGCAAGTGTTCTCCATCGAGGGACGAGTCGAGATCAGCATTCTCAGGGAAGAGCTGTCTCGCAGCTTTGTTCGGAAACGTCACACTGCCATCCTTCCACATGGCGACAACAGGCATCTGTGTGCTATCGATCAACGCGTCCTTCATCCTAATGAGCTTTTGCAGCACCGAAGGCGTGCTAGACTGGGCATGAGACGCCACAGTTGGAGGTCCCATGGGAGGGAATGGGCTTGAGGACATGGTAATGACGCCCGGGCTGTAGAACAATGGCGAGCTAGAGTCTCGGCTGGAAGCAACGGATGCCGGGCTTGATGTGGTGATTGACTTTTTATCCACGGCCTCGAGGGTGCTGGATCGAGCAACGGCCCTCCGACCGCTAACAGGCATAGCAGGAGCAGATTGGGCGTTGGTAAAGGTCAGAGTGAAGAAGACTTGCTTATCCTCGATTTCCCAGATGGTGATGATCATCTTGGCAAAGGCATGGTATTCCGACTCCCTGGACCTGTATCGGCTGTTGAAGGTGGTTTTGGCGATGTCTTTTCGGGTAATAATGACCTCTACCGTTGCGTCCTGGGTCGGCCGCTCGATGGGCTTGTGTTCCAGTCCATCAGTCTGCGATAGGACGGTGGCAGCTGTTGGTGTGATTTCGCCGCCAAAGTGAGACGGTCGTCGCTGATGATTCGAGGCCGCCGGTGGCCGTACGCCAACTTCGGTGACCAAGGTGTCGAGAAAGGCCTCCCATGTGACCCATACGGGACGGCCATCCTGTATCATATCAATGCCCACCTGTGACAACGTCTGCCCTCGCAGCTTCTCCATCGTTGCCGCGACATCATCGTCGCTCAAGTTGTCGGAAATGACGCCAAGCATCCTCCCCATGGCTTCATTGGCCAGCACAACCGTCTTCAAGTTGTTCAGGATGATGACAGGAACAGGCAGATACTGCATTGCGGAAAAGGCGACCTGGCCCGGTGATATCGACGGCATAGCGAGTCGAAATGGGCTCTGAGACTTGGAGCGGACGCCGCCATCACCAGGGTCTCTGAGGAAGCGTCCACCTCCCAGAGAGGGAGGACTGTCCTCCAAATGGCCATTTTTGTCTGCCACGGTCAGCTTAGAAGGGGCCGGGTCTTCCATTGATAAAGCTGGGTCGAAGTCGAGATCCGGCAGGCCTCGCGGGGCATCGTGGGCAGCAGAAGCGGGAGTAGAGGTGGATGCTGAGGCGGGCTGTGAAGTTCGAGTCTTACTGCTCTCGCGAGCACCTCCCAGGGACGTCATATCGTGGGTGATGCACGCATGAGGGAGACGCGCACCGGTGGGAGGGCAGCGAGGAACGTTTCAAGGACAGCCACTCAGCAGCCGGATATGCGGTTGGAGTTCTCAAGAAGGAGAAGTCAGAAAGACGTGTCGAGTTGGTCTGGACGGATGCAGACCGAAGGAGAGAGGAGGCAGACGGAGCAGTTGGAACAACGATGATCGTATGATGGGAGAGAGCCTGGCCCAGCCTCACTCAGGGCAATCACGAGCTGACAGACGCCCAGACGATACGCTGAATAATTGGAGTTACGGAACAGAGGACAGGAAAGCAACGGCTCCCGCGAGGACTCGATGCGTTAGTGCTGCTCTACTTGACGAAGCTATGCCGGTATCGCAATGGCGTGGGATATTGCAGATCTCCGGCTCCACCCATTCGATGGAAGGACGGGCTTTTTCTGGAGTCGTGAAAGGGCAGTAGCACGAAGTTAAAAAGGTTAGGGACCAGACGAGGGCGGTTCGCCCAAGTGCCGGGCTGGCAAAGGGCCCGGTTTATAAAATGTCCGGATCAGGGAGAGGCAACTCGGCATCTGGCCAGCAAAACGCCGACAGCTGCCAGACACGACGATGGAAGGGGAGCCAGGCGAGACAGGCTGGATAGAGGGACCAGGCCAATTTGCGCACCGCAAGCGGGGGAGCAGACAATCGGTTGAAACAGCTTGGGTTGATTACAGAGTGTGCTGCTGTCGCTCTCGATGGCCGCAAGCAGCAGCGTGGAGACGGAGGCTTGGGGCTAAGAAATGGCTTGGGACTAAAAGAACGAGACCCTGAGCTGAGACAGAGTAATAAGAAACGGCGGGGGAGTGTACATGCATGTATGTACGTTGGATTGGTGCGGCATACCTACCTAGGTAGGCAGTAGGGCATTGATATACGAGTGGCAGCAGTAGTGGCAGCTATTAGTGAGTGGACGCAGCAGGGGAGGTGGGAAAAGCAAAGAGAAGAGAGAGAGAGCGAGAGAGAGAGAGAGAAAGCAGGGTGGATGAGAGTGAGGCGATTCAAGGAACAAGGTTTCCCATCGGCCGCCTTCTTTTTTTCCTTGCTTGGAGGTACCAATACCAGCACTGGCCACACACAAAGCACTGCTGGGGAGGTACTCGTACCACCTGGCTGACAGCATCCGACGCCTTGCGAGGCTTCTTTGTTACATGTGTGTGCCCCTTTGGCCTGACCGACGGATGTGGTGGTGAGCTGAGACAGGTCCACGATCTTGCCTAGCCCGGCATAATCACCGCTGGTCTCCCTGCCTACAAAGGTGGTAATGGTGGTAGTGGTGGTACTCTTGCGCCCAAGACACGACACTCGAGACCAACTGCCGTATTCCAATAGGTATACTGCTTCGTACTATGCCCTTCTCACTTAATATCGTTTAATATCGCCCGGCAAAAAGGGCTTTTGAAAGGCAGCGTAGCCCTTTAGGAGCAAGTGTGAGAGACAGCCCGGCTCTTGTCTCGGCCAACCGGTGCATGACTACAGCACCGCCGCATGCAACATACTTGTACATACATGCACACATCCATGTACCTACCCATGGGGCCTTGGTATGTTAGCAGCTTGGAGCATGCAGCCTACCTCTGCCTATAGCTGCTACGCGTAAGTCTGTGACATATAATACATGATATACTGGGTATACAAGCAGGCAGGTGTGGCAGCAGCACGGCAAGCAGATCCAGACCGCAAATCTGACAGCAGCCCAGCCAGAGCCGAGAGACGGTGGAGGATGTATCTATATGGAGGAGGATTCACACCTTGTATAGCTACTGGCACCGAGGCAGGTACTCCGTGGTGTAAGACAGTGTCTTCGGTGTCCCATGCGTCCCAGGTGAGACCAGACCGCCCACCAGGTTTCGTCCAAGATCGAGAGACTGACGAGAACGAGAACCCGGGAGTTGGCGGCGCCGTGCCTTTGTCTCCCGTCGGCCTACTCCGTGTGCTGGATCTGGATAGCCCGGTGACCCGTTATTGCTGCAAGGCATCCATCCGCCAAACTTGCTTTTTGTAGCACCACAACGCTTGCTTGGAGCGGAGAGAATGTGGGCTTTGGTTTGGGGGGCAATTGTTTGGACCTGGTTTTGACTTTGACCGCCTTAGCACCGCGCTTGTGAGGGTCAATTGACAGGGCGAGCTTACAAGAAGAAGGCCTTGAAAACAAGTTCTGTGCTCCTGTGGTACGGACGGGTCTCCATCCTGTCAGAGCTGCGGTGGCGAAAAACAGAAGCATCGAGAGAGAAAAAAGAAAGATCAGCAGAGGTGCTAGCGCTGGCGGCTTGTTCTGGATAAACAGGCGCTAGACGGCCAAGAGCAGTTTCGAGCATGAACGCTTCCACGATGAGCCTAGCCGGTGTCTCTGCTATCGGGCCTTGCCAATCGAGCATTTTGGGCGCCCACGGGCTTTTGTCGACTTTCCCATGAGGGGGTCGGCCGCGGCATAATGGGCACAGGGTCCTGTCCCCTCCTGGGGGGGGACCAGAGCAGCAAATCAAAAGACAAAGAACGAAGAGAAAAAAGTAAAACAGGGCGCACAGTCTAGGCCCTATCACAGCCGAACCCTGCTAATGCGAGCCGCTCCCACCGTCCCTCCCGGATCTGACTGGCTTCCACCTGGGCTGGGCTCATTTTCGATCAATTTTTTTTTTCGGCTCGGCAGCCAGGTCCCTCGAAAGAGGGGCCCTCGAAACGTCGAGTTCTGGCCCGGCGACATGCAAATCACTACTGCAGCTAAAATGGCCTGCTGCTTGAGGCGCTCACGGTCTGGATGGCTTGTGGGCAGATTGGCAGGCCTGACCCGACCCGACAGCTAGGAGAGAGCGGAGAAAGCCGATCTTGCTGTGTTTTCGGCCTGGGTTACTTGGTTACATACAAGGAGCCAGCACCAGAAAACAAGTAATGGATGCTGGCCATTTGGCTGATCTTGCCAAAACACCCCATTGATGGATCTCTATGCAGGATCCTTCCCAGCACTTTTTACTGTTAGTATTTCGTTTTAATTTTTAATTTTTCTCAGAAATCTTTTTTTGTGCCGTCAGCTCCTTCGCCCTCGTCCAACGGGCGTAAGACCCCGACTAAGACGGTGCCGCACTCTCCGCAAAAGCCGTTGTAAAACAAAAACAGTCCATGGCTGCCCAGCTGATGGTGCCGTGATTGTGTGCCTGTTCGCCGCCAGGCTTGCTCATCAGATCCAAGAAGCGACGAGGCTCGGCGAATCAGAGCGATCAGAACAAGGGTGTAGGAAGCGAGAAGGTGAAAGACAGCTGAGTGAGATATACACCTCCTTAGGCGATTGATACTCGATCCAATCAGACGGTGGAGTTTGTCGGAGCTGAGATGACCCGCTGGGCGGTTTGCTTTTCCCTCTCCTTTCCTCAGCTGCTTTGTTTTCTCGCTACCTATTTTTCCCGCTCTAGACCTCTTTATTTAGCTGTGCGTGTGCTTTTGGTCGCACTAATTTACATGACAAGCCTCACTTTCCATATCCCTGTCAAAAACTACCGCTTGCGGCGACCAGGGGTCCTCCTGGCAATTGACTAACAAAAAAAAATAGATAAAAAAAGAGGCTTCTCGGATCCACCCGTTGTCTAGAACACAAAGCTCCAAAGCACAAGCCCAAAAAAAGAAATAAAAAAAAAAAGAAATTTACAGGGCTCGCTGGCTTCCAGAGCTCTCGGTATCTTGGTGGAGGCAGCTATAGCTGCAAGTTCTGTCTGGTAGTCAGATCCAAGGGGAAGAGAAGCAGGCAACGGCGTTTGATGACCTGAGACACACTTGTGATGAAATTACATATTATTTGCTTTTTACTGTCTGTCTCTCGTCCTTATTCTTTGGCCTTTAACCCCTTGGGTGGCCTGGGCTTCGATATGCCTCCAGAGACTATTGGTTTGCCCACAGCCACCGAAATCTCGCTACGTCCTCAAGTTGGATACAATTTGCGCGAGAGGTAATTCCACACACTACGTAAAAATAATAACAAGACTAGCACTCCGTATAAGTTAAGTCGTGGTATTACTCGTACATCCTATGTACTATGCTAGCATTACCACTTATATCTGACATCCAGGGATCAAGGGCTCATATACGTGTATCGGTCGGTATCCGGAGAGCCAGCAGCCCTCTTCTTGTTCCTTCTTGTACACTTCTCGTACCGCTTCGTATTCTTTTCCGAGATGTGACAATTCATAATTCAGTTCTCCGACGGCTTGCCAATGCTAGGCAGCACCTCTAGTAGGTATACATAGACACATGCTCGTGCATGCGTCTTATTGTTGCATACATGTATGCTAGGATTGGCCGTACGGAGATAGGTCCGACTGTCCTCTTATGCAGCTAGCAGCTCGCACCGCCAACATTAGGCCCTTGCTCGTCTGGTAATACCGTGATATACACACTTGCAAAAATCACTCTAGCCCGTGTATATCAAAAACTACATACCTATCAGCCCGCATAAGAATTGCAGTACTGCACATTTCCTCCCACTTCAAATCGAATCAAAAAGCTCATGTTCACAGCTCCACCAAGGCGATCTTAACTCCATTTTCCAAATCGGCGCCTTTCCTAATGCTTCCCTAATGCTACCCGGCTCCAGAATAAAAAGCTCAGCGCAAAAAAAAGCCGTGGTTTGGATTTTGCCGTGGAGAGCTCCACCTGTATGGACAGCTACAGTAGCTACTCTATGCAGCTTGCAAGTAAACATCCCCTCTTCCAATTGTTCTTTTCCCCCTTTTCTAATAGGAAAATAACTCCCAAAAAAGGGGGGTTTCCTTGCGGCGTATATGAAAAATTTCTTCAAGCTAAAGGGTAGGATCTCTAGGGTAGGTACTCGATATGCTACAGGGTAGGTGGTTGTTGCTCATCCCCCCTGCTTTCGCCAGGTTGCAAAATCTGGCCAGTTTGGTTATTTTTTTGTATGGCCGTGAGTCGATTTGGTCTTTTATGCATATAATTTAATTTTGCGGAAAATAGGAATTCGATCACGAGCCCAAAAACGGCGGCCAACGCCGTCCTGATCCCCGTAGGACCTATGAGGAAGGGCAGATGCGAGCAGCTGCCCGCTGTAGCGCAGGCCCTATCCTGTGTACGATATCTTGTCGGTAGCGGTTATAGCGTCCTTCTGAACAGGGCTTATAGGCTCCGGCCTCGCTAGCGGTCGGCACGTAGCCCTGCCAAACCCTTCTGAAAGCTGATTCTCGGGGATCTAGCCGTACGAAGGATGCCTGGAAATTCGGTTCTGGATGGGCTCGGCGTCCCTGATTCTGTCAGTCGGCGCTGGGTGACAGTGGAAACCCGCCTGTAGCGGACGCCGCAACGGTTGATGCTTCAGGGCTTAGGGCCCTGTAGCCGGTGAGTTAGTTAGTTTGTGGGCAGCTGTGTCTCTTCAGCAGCGTCTCTTTCGGCCCTAATGTCCCTATTGTTCGTTGGCTTTACAGGGGCTGTATCTTGTTGCTCAGTTGGTTCCGAGCCCTGATGGGTGATTCCATCAGGGCCTTCGTTTCTTGCGTTTGGCGGGTTCCTTTGTTACAGTCCAAGTAGTTCCTGTGGGAGGTCCGCAGTTGCGATCCGGGGGTGTTACCTGATGGATGCTGCTAATGGCTTTTCGGTTTAGTGAGCAAGGATTTGATGGAAAATTGGATTATCCAGATATTCGTGTAACCAGAGAAATCCTCAGGTCGTAATTCTTGTATAACAGCTTGCCCGTGCTTTGCTCACAGTTTAGTGGCTCATCTCAAGCTTCAAGCTGAGAGGCTTTCATAATGGAGGCGTCGGAACACGAGCGGCGCGTTGTCGAGCGGCGCGTTATCAGCGATAGCCAGTTTGGTGACAACACCAACATCTACCAGGGCAACATCCACTTTCACCTGGCCCACCGGCCGGCCCGTGCTGAAGTTGTTCGCGTCATTCCATATCCCCCTAATGAAGATCTAGTCTATCGTCAAGATCTTATCAATAAGCTAAACAAGCTTTTGCCACAAGCGCCAGGGTTCTACAGCGCTGCGCTTTGGGGCTTAGGAGGTTCTGGGTAAGCCCCCTTTGCCGTCTTGCTAGCGAGAGTAGAGATATTAATGGATGCAGGAAAACGCAGATTGCGCTTGATTATGCATATCGACGGTGCAATGATAGTAAATGCTGTGTCTTCTGGGTTCATGCCGATAATGAAGCAACCTTTACAACTGATTATAAGATAATCGGCAAGAAGCTGGGGGTTGACAAGGGGCTTGATGGACCAAAGCTGCTTGATGCGGTGCGCAGCAGCATTGAAGAACAATCACAATGGGTAATCATCTTTGATAATGCCGATAACCTAAAGTTATTTGGAGTGGACTGTGCAGAAGGGACGAATGAGAGTCTTTATCAGTACATCCCTCGAGGGTCACAAGGAACAGTATTATGGACAAGCCGCGATGCACATATCAGTGGCACACTTGTTGGCTTCAGTCGAGGCATCAAGGTTCCACCCATGACAAGGGATGAAGCGACAATTCTTCTCACAACAGCCAGCGGTGATAACATGAAGTCGGCTGTGGAAGATGCAGTAATTAGTCAGCTTCTAGAAGAGCTACAGCGACTTCCACTGGCAGTCTCGCAGGCTGGAGCATACATACGGCGCACATCGATGACGATTAAAGAATACTTGGACCTCCTGATGCAAGGCTCAAGCCGATGGGATCTCCTTGAGATAAAAGATTTTGATCGACACAGGCGGCTAGGGGTGTCAAACAGCGTGCTTGAGACTTGGAAGATTTCTATAGAGCGGATTCGAGAGGAAAGTGAGCTATCATACCGAATTCTTCACATGATTGCATACCTGGACAGTCAGGATATACCGCATGAGTTAATGGTGGCAGCCAGCCAGTATGACGTTGGTGATGAGGATAAGGCTGAGAAAGCCCCTGAGACTACAGTGCAGCAGGCTGTTACGCAGGCCGTTACGCGACTGGTGGAGTTTTCTTTTCTTGATTTGCGCGGGGATGGAAGAGGTGATTTACAGAGCTACGAAATGCACAAGCTTATTCAAGAAGCTGTTCGATACAGGCTGTGGGTTCAAGACAAAATTACAACTGGGCAGAAGAGGCCGGAAAACGGAGAGGCATACTATTCCACTATGGCTCTGCAGATAGTGGATGACATGTTTCCGAAATTAAAGCAAATCTTATGGGAACGAGGCGACAAGTATATGGCCCATGCTATACGGGTAGGAGAATGGGCAGAAGTGAGCGGGAAGGAGGTTGAAACAGCAGAACTACTCACCCGAGTATCAGATTTTCTATTTCACCGAGGGCGGCCAAGAGAGAGGGAGCCGGTTAACCAAAGGGTATTGGATCTCCGACGGAAGGCACTTGGAGAGAAGCATCCGGACACAATCTGGAGCTTAGCATCCCTTGCAACAACATACGGTTTACAGGGCCGCTATAAAGAGGCCGAAGACTTGCAGAAGCAGGAATTAGTCCTCCGACAGGAGGTGCTTGGGGAGACGCATCCGGATACACTTAGAAATATAACAAACCTTGCGGCGACATATTATAGACAGGGCCGGTATAATGAAGCTGAAAATTTACAGAAGAAGGCATTTAATTTCCGACTGGAGCTGCTTGGAGAAAAGGACTCGGACACAATCGGGACTATGGCAGACCTTGCAGCGACATACCATAGTCAAGGTCGAGGTAACGAGGCTGAAGAGTTACAGAAGCAGGCATTAGCCCTTCAGCGAGAGATACTGGGGGAAACGCATACGGAAACAATCTGGAGTATGGCATCCCTTGCGTCAATATATCGTACGCAGGGTCAATATGACAAAGCTGAAGAATTACAGACGAAGACATTAAATCTCCAGCTAGAGGTGCTTGGGGAGAAGCATCCGGATACAATCTGGAGCATGGTATCCTTTGCGTTAATATATCATACACAGGGTCAATCTGATAAAGCTGAAAAGCTACAGAAGCAAGCATTATATCTCCGGCGGGAGGTGCTTGGTGAAAAGCACCCAGACACAATTAAGAGCATGGTATCTCTTGAACAAATATATAATGCACTGGGCCAATATAATAAAGCTGAAGAGTTACAGAAGCAGGCATTAAGTCTTCAGCAGGAGATGCTTGGGGAGAAACATCCAGATGTAGTTAGAACTATGGGGAGACTTGCAGCAACGTATTTTAAACAGGGCCAATATATTAAATCCAAAGAGTTACAGGAGCAGGAACTAGTCCTCCGACAGCAGGTTCTTGGGGAGAAGCACCCAAGTACAATCTGGAACATGGGATCACTTGCGAGCATATATAGTATACAGGGTCAACATCAGAAAGCTGAAGAGTTACAGAAGCAGGCATTGGGTCTCTGGCTGGAAGTTTTTGAAGAGAAGCATCCGGATACAATCAAAAGCATGGTGGAGCTTGCAGCAACGTATTATGCACTGGGCCGATATAGCGAAGCCGAAGAGTTACAGAAGAAGGCATTAAGTCTCCAGCGGGAGGTGCTTGGGGAGGAACACCCGGAAACCATCAGGAGCATAGCGTCCCTCGCGGCAATACATGAAAAGCAGAAACCAGGCCGCAGACCTTTTTGGGAAGTTTTACATATTAAGCCTAGAGTATTTAAAAGATAGGAATTATATATGAAGCATGACCAAGGAGACAGCGTTACATCAAGTCTTCGGATGCGTGGCTCCTGGCATTCAGAGATTTCGTAAAGGAAGCGGCCTGCAAACGCTGCCAAACCTTCATGTCGTGGATCCCCGGGGAAAAGAACATGGAAGTAAATGAGGCAGCCGACGCCATTGCGAAGAAAGACTCCAAGCTGGCCTCGCGCTTCCAAACCAACCTTGACTCACCTGATACGCATTCAACAGGCGTCAGAGGGGCTTGGTGTCGCGGAGCGGTAGTGGCCCAATAACACATCACACAGCCGCCGCGATTGGAAATTCATTTGATTAGATAGTAGCTCTAGGGAGCACCGGCTGCTCGCCAAACGATCTGGTCACGGAGACTTCCCAGATTGTCACAATCGGCTCCAGCACGGTGCCAACCCCCGGTGCCGATGCGACGAGCCCTAGAATCCGGGCTACATCTTTCAATGCGAACAAACACACCGCCTAATACCACCTAATAGCAAAGAGACAACGCCTCTTCGATTCCATATATGCAATTGGCATAAACTAACGCCCCTCATAAATAACGATTCCCCTACTAGATAAAGATGGGTAGTATTATGTTAATTCTCTCAAGGCCATCTCCAGGATTACACTACATGTAGGTACTACTACCAAGTAAGCAAGTCAATAGGCTACAAGGTACATGGAAATATCACAGTGCCGAGGCATAGCTTGAACTTATTACCTAATATACAAAGGACTTCCAAGACCCTAGTTTATACTTGAAAATATGCTTAATAGTTTTACCCTGTGAGGGCTTTAATTTGAGACAGTGAACATCGACTACCTACATGTCGTTACCCACGACCTGAACTAGACTGCAGCAAAGACAGATACCTGCCCAGTCGTACCACCGCAATAGACAGCCCGGCCCTTTTGATCTACAAAATTGCATTGCGAATTACACTGATTGTGCTGGCCGTCAGCTGACCCGGGGGAGATCGCGTCTCCACACGTGCAAACGGAGTCATCTCCTACTGTTGCCAGTGTGAAGAACAGCGTAGGAAGACCACCAGTATTATTTCGCGTACCGCAGGCATTGGCGCAGTCATCGACAGATATAGTTTCGGTAAAAAAGGCGGTGTATGCACCGCTCAGCGTTGACAGGCCGTTTACTTGGCTCCCTGGGAGCGTGGTATAGCATCCAATATATGCGTACTCGGCGGAACCACCCTGTGGTCCTTGAGGACCTACAGCACCTTGAGCACCATCTGTACCGTTTTTACCGTCTGTGCCGTTGATACCATTGGTGCCGTTGATACCATCTGTACCGTTTTTACCGTCTGTGCCGTTGATACCATTGGTGCCGTTGATACCATCTGTACCGTTTTTACCGTCTGTGCCGTTGATACCATTGGTGCCGTTGATACC
>KQ479129.1:143234-327281 GCA_000331835.2 Trichoderma hamatum GD12
TACCGTCTGTGCCGTTGATACCATTGGTGCCATTGATACCGTCTGTACCATTTTTACCATCTGTGCCATTGATACCATTGATGCCATCTGTGCCGTTTTTACCATCTGTACCGTTGATGCCATCTGTACCGTTCTTGCCATCTGTACCATTGATACCATCTGTACCGTTTTTACCATCTGTGCCGTTGATGCCATCTTTGCCATCTATGCCATTAATGCCATCTGTGCCGTTTTTGCCATCTGTGCCATTAATGCCATTAATGCCATCTGTGCCGTTTTTACCATCTGTACCATTGATACCATTGATGCCATCTGTGCCATTTTTACCATCTGTGCCGTCGATGCCATTTTCGCCGTCAATGCCGTTTTCACCGTCGATGCCGTTTTCGCCGTCGATGCCATCTCTGCCGTCTCTGCCGTCTCTACCATCTCTGCCATCTTTGCCGTCTCTGCCATCTATGCCGTTTTCACCGTCGATGCCGTTTTCGCCGTCGATGCCGTTTTCACCGTTGAAGCCGTTTTCGCCGTTGAAGCCGTTTTTGCCTCTGAAGCCGGTTTTGCCTCTGAAGCCGGTTTTGCCTCTGAAGCCAGGCAGACCCTGGATACCTTGAGCACCATCCGTGCCATTCTCGCCTGGGTCGCCTTGATCACCCTTGGCTCCCTTAGGACCCCTCAAACCTTGGTCGCCTTGATCTCCCTTGGCCCCCTTGAAACCCCGAGGGCCTTGAGCACCATCCGTGCCATTCTGGCCCGGGTCGCCTTGATCTCCCTTGGCCCCCTTGGGACCCCGAGGGCCTTGAGAACCAGTCTTGCCTTGATCGCCCTTGTCTCCCTTGTCTCCCTTCAGGCCTTGGGATCCTGTATTCCTATTCTCTCCATTCTCTCCGTACTCTCTACTCTCTCCATACTCTCTACTCTCTCCGTACTCTCCATTCTCTCCATTCTCTCCGTACTCTCTACTCTCTCCATACTCTCTATTCTCTCCGTACTCTCCATTCTCTCCATTCTCTCCGTACTCTTCATTCTCTTCGTACTCTCCATTCTCTCCGTACTCTTCATTCCCTCCGTACTTTCCGTTCTCTCCGTACTTTCCGTTCCTTTCGTACTTTCCATTCTCTCCATACTCTTCATTCTCTCCGTACTTTCCGTTCCCTTCGTAATTTCCATTCTCTCCATTCTCTCCGTGCTTTCCATTCTCTCCGTGCTTTCCATTATCGCCATACTTTCCATAGCCAGACGGGCCTGGACGCCCTTCGCTGCCACGGTGGATCTCGTCGTAGTCTTCTTGAGTCATTATTACTGTGTGAAGGTTGCAATTACAGTCGGGGCCGTGGTCTTCCTGCCCTCGCTTCACTGCAACTGCCGAGGCATTTTTACCCGCCGGTTCTGGACTGTCGAAACTGTTAGATTGAGAGAAAAAAAAGAAAAAAAAAGGCATCATCCAAACCTCGGAAAACCTACATTGGGGTGAATCCCTTTGGCGAATGACCAGAGCCAAGCTCAACATGATAGTATACGTCCCATCTGTCTGCACGCTCACGCGCAGCGAGAGCGGCAGCGGGCTTCACGCCACCCAACAAGATGGCTGCTACGGGCAGCAGCTTGCTGATACCAACCATGTCGTAATAAAGTAGTCGAGGGGTACAGGGAAAGCTGTAAATGCATTGAGCATGTTATGAGGCTATTACTATAAAAGAGGAACGGGGATATTTATAAAATCGAAAGATGGAATGTATTTGAAAAAGATTATCGTCTCTCATCACTTGAAAAGTATCAACATTAGTAAGCTCTATGCGGTGGTATTGAGGCATGTAATGGATCTTTGAATTATGTCGCGAGTCTGTTCACTACTGCATTCCTTTACGCGTCCGCGGAATCTTACTACTATAAAGATGGCGTGATCCTGAATCATCCTGGAAAAAGGGGATTTAAAAAAAAACGTTCTCATGATTTTCTAAAGACGAGGTGCAAAAGATCTTCGGCATAACTTACCTAATTGGCATCAGTCTAGGTTTAAGATGAAACCGAAAAGCGTTTATGTTGGGTTTGGTTTACCTCCAAATACTTTGGCTAGATAGCCCTGGATGTGTTCCAGTAAGATGAGTTACTGCTCGTTGGTATTGTGGCTTTTGCAGTAAAACAAAATGTGTCACGCATGGGAATTGAAGAATGCTCAATCTCAGCACTTGTAGTATACATTCAGTGTTACGTGCTCAAAGTATTACACTGAGATCCATTCCATGGCCCCCTTGTAGGTCTGGCAATGGCGCTGAATTCCATATCCTCGTCAAGAAAGCACTGCCGGAGGAAGGAAAAGATAGCCTCCGCCCTAACGACACGCCCCTAATTATCGGGTCGGGCCGCCCACCCTCCGAGGAATTTTCCCCGGACCCACTAACGCCGGAATCCCCAAAGCCAACAACAGAAGAGCCCAGCGGCCAGAATGCAATCCTAGAGTAGGCTGTAGGGTAAGCTATATGTGGCTCTAGGGTAGGTTGTTTTTGCTCATTCTCTATTCTAAATCGTGTTAGTAGCATGTGTCTATAGTCGTACACTACAAGTATACCAGTACCACACGAAGCCAACATCAGCTCGGCTGCCATCGTGTCTTCATTCAACATTGGGTCCTCGTAGTCTGGTAGAATCCACGCTTGAGAAATTTATTATAGTTCCTAAATTAAAATGCTACATGTCAATCAGCAGGTAAATTGCAGTACTACATACATTTCGCCGGCTCTGTTGTTTCTCATACCCAAAACAACAAACTTCCAACATATACAGCAAATCGAACAGAAAGCTTATGCTCCCAGATCTACCAGGGCAATCTTAACTCCATTCTCCAAGTCGGCGTCTTTCCTAATATTGCTAGGCTCCAGGATAAAAATCTCAGCGTAAAGAGACCTGGCAACCTGGTTCGGCTTATTTCTTATTTCTTATTTTTTTTTTTTTACCGTAGAGGGCTCTCTCTCATAGATGCACGCCTTCTCCGTACAACTTGTATGTAAACATCCATGAGAGACACATTACTCACGCGACTTCACCGCATCCTCTCTGGTCTCTCGCCTATGCCTCGTTCGGCTTCTTTAGGCGAGAATGTTACTAGTAACGTGCCATCATCCGCGCCAGCCTATCGCGAATTAAACTTCATCTGTCCGCAATTTGAGCATGTCCACCACTGTCGCTCCATCTCTGTTGCGCAGTACTCGCAGCGCCAGGTTGACGGCCGAGGAGGTGCTGGGGCCGGCGCCGGCGCAGAGCCCGATGCCAACGCCGATATTGATGGTCGCTGCGTCTGAGCTGTTCGTGAGGCCTCGCCAGCCTTTGTCTTCTTCTTTGGGGGGCTGTTTGTTAGGTCAATGACAGCTGGCCTCGGTCCAGGCTGTCTCGGCTTGACCGGTACTGGTAATGTCGTCTCGCTGCGCTCTACCCCACAGGCTTCACAGCACAAGAAGTTCTGCGGGTTGTGCAAAGTGCACACTGAACATATCCAGAACTGTTCTTCGTCTGGTCGAGGGGGCGCCGGCCTCTTATTGTAATCATCGCTTGTACTGCCCGCATTTGAGTTTCTGCTGTCAAATACGGAGGCATTCCTGCTCCCTGTCATAACCTTTTCCGCTGGTGATGAGGTTACATATGACCCGCCCGAACTAGCTATCTCATCTTCCTGAGCTAGCTCCCATAGCGCCTGCGAGATCGCAAGCTCATTAGCCTCGTCCTCTTCGGCCTGTGTCCGAAACCCATTCTTTGATGCTGTATCTGCAATATCAATAATTTCATTCTCGCTAAGCTTCTCGGTGGCGCAGCCTTCAAGGGCTTTGTTTCGTCTCTCGGCTGCCGCCGCTGCTGCTTGGCGTAGGTTCATGCCTGGCCTTGGTGGTCGTGATATGTCTCCTCCGCCAAGGCGTCTCCCTGATCCGTGAGTCAGTTGCTGGTGGGCCTTTCGCTTTTCAGCGGCAGCGCGGGCAAGCCGTTGCACTTCATGAGTCGGTAAGGTCTGTATTCCGCCGAGCCGATGGCCCTTGGACAAGAAGCCTTCACCTGTATAGCCCTTGAAGAGGAGGCTCTGCCATTCATCACGCAGCTGGTCCCAGAGGGCGTGAAACTTGGCATCATGAGGTCCGTGTACAATGTGACACAACTCATGTAGCATAGTGTCCACAACACTCTCTGTCGGGAGAAACTGATTCTGGTCCTGTGGATAACGTAGTCGCAAACATATTTTCATCCCATGGTTGACGTTAAGGCCTATGGACAAAAGGTTAACCAGCCGCCTCATTTAGCCAAGCCAGAAGCAAATCATTTTGTAGCTGTATGCGCACCTAACAAGTTCTGTTGTGAGGGATAGAATTCCGCTAGCTCTCCAACTTTCCAACCTCGACTACGCATAATAGGCTTCACCAAAGAAGCCACTTTCTTCAAGGTGGTCAGCGCCTCATCAGCGCGCCGAAACTGCGCCAGATGGGAGTAGTTTAACACCAAAGGATCATGTTCAGGCATGTTGGCTGCACCAGTGCGATTAATGATGGAGTTACCCTTTGATTCGCAGTGATATATCGTTTCGTCTATGTTCTAGATCGAAGAAAGGGTAGAAGTGTCAAGCGATGCTGCACGCTATCATAAAAGAAAGAAAAGAATCGAAAAGAACCATGTCTAAATGGATATAGGTCATCGCAGATGCTTCTAGATACTCGCCACGTCACAAGGAGATGCCTTGAATGGCAACATCCCTTTTCCGCAATCGAGCGCTTCTATCGCCCGATGGCAAGAGTGCGATGCTTGGGATTCGATGGTTCATGTAATCACGAGATGGCAAGGCATGAAGTCTACGCGGCCCGTGATGACTAAGCACCACTAAGTGACAATGAACAGTACCCCCATTGATGATAACTAGTACCAGACAAGTAGGTAGAAAAATTAGATAGTACAATCATCTATTGAGTAGCGATTGGGGCCAGTGAATTGATATTATCGAGGGATTTTCTTCTAAATCGAATCGGGTATCGAATATCTTTGTTTGCAGTGTAAGGAGAATAGAAGAGTTGGCTTATAAATTCTTCAATGCTTATCTAACCTTGGGTGGCTTCTAGAATAATACAAGAAACATGAAGCTATGCGATACCGACGCACCCGCGCTACAACCGTGAGAAATGCGCCATTCCGAGGATGTTGGGGCCTTGTGCCATTTCTCGATGATAAATATAGCTGTTAATGAGGTGCCTATTACTAAATAATCGTAAGTAGTCACGTACATACATGCTTTCGCTTAATTGCTTTCCAGCCGTAGGCCTATATTCCCAGCCTAAATCCATTCGGAATAGAGTACGTGCAAAAAAGATTCACGAACAAGTGCCCAAGAATTGTCTAGATCATTCTATATCTTTAACCACCATTCTCTTCCATACTTCCATCCAATCATAGCATATAAAAGGCTCGCTTACAGGCTTATCGTTTTGGGTTACTTCGTCTACGGTCGTCACATATATCAAGGTAAAACTGTCATAAAAAGGAACATATGGGTACAGTCAAGTACAGTCAAGTACAAAGATTATATATGTTTATGATTGGTCGGAAATCTGTCATATTAAGGAATGTTATGAACTGAGATGAATCCTTGGGCAAGGCCCCCTTGTCCGGAAAGGCAGAGCCACGGAGCTGAGATACTTGGTCCCAGGGTCTAGAATAGTAGGCCTGCAAGCTGTCACATTGGCATGCCGCAGATGAAGCATCTAGAGAGATGATTGGCTTTCTGTAGATGTTACTCTCTACCGGAGACTAACCCTCAAAGGCGTCGTAGCTCTCGCCGTGCATATGTACATGTATGCTTAGCGTAGCAGCAGTCTGAGTCGGGGATGCCGAGCCGGCAGGTTAACACCGTCAGCCCATTCATATCTTATGCCGCGTCTAGGCAGTCCAATAAATTTGCTAGAAGTAACATTGCATATAAGTTGAGGACTGATACCTCACATCTGATCTTAAGAAGGAGTGTAGCATCGAATGGTCCTCGAAGCATGACTAGCTGCTTGAACACATCTACGCTACTACCTGGTATACATTGCCTTCCTGTAGAGTCAGCATAGCAAGGATACATACATTAGCATGCTGATGATTACTACAAACACGTGCGATGCGCTGGGAGGTATAACTCCGAGACAATCAGGCGTGCGATTCGCGCATTATAGCGTGGTAATGCATACTTGAAAGGAATTTCACCGGATTATTATCCACCAGTAGGACATTTTGTAAAGTCGCATCCAGAAGCTACGAGAGATGAAAATTAAATCTCTAAAGGAGTATGCATGTTGTTATATATCTTGTACTCTCCTTACAATTGCCACCACTCTGTCTTCCTTCAACCGACGCCCGATGACCTGGACAGCTCATGCATATGGTCTGTGTTATACAGCTTGTGAGCACCATGAGCAATCCCATTCACACAGCCTCCTTTCAAAAGCGCATGACAACTGGTTTACTCTTCCAACATGAACCACAGGCACCACCCCAGCAGAGTATATATGAGCCAGTTTGTACGCGCCTGTCATTAGCAACGATTGTAGCATCCGATAACATGCCCTCAAATTTTTCTCCAGAATGCTCGCTAGCATTAACAATGTATATATACCGCTGTTCGCAGCGCTGTGTTTTCTATTATGAAGATCCACTTGTAATACATTTCACGAGTCGTAGAGTCAATATTGATATACTCCTGCTACTCAAACCATAGTCTCTCATCTGCCTCCCACTTAGCAGTTAGCTGCCATTTGATGTAGTTACTTGATAGTGCATATCATTGCATCTAAATATTGCGGCCCTCTTTAATTTCTCTCCAGATTATATATATTGTGATTGTTTTCGATTTATTGCTGTCTAATGATAAAGGTGCCCGCTGCAAAGGCTTATCTGATGACGAACAATTATTCTCAACCACCTCGTAGCTAGTTTGGCAAAGAGCAGCTTTGCCCATCTCTAATGCTATCCAACAGACAGGGCTTAATTCCAGCTTTCTAATATCTATGTCCGCACCTAAGTATTGGATTGAATGACATACTTCAAGCACATAAATTTTGTATTCTTGGGGAATATACGGCCTGTTCGCGTCTGATTAAGCTGGGGATTGATTCTCTCAACTTCACCCATCGGCCTGTATATTATTTGAGCGAGCATGCCTCCAAATTGTAAGCGGGAATCGGATTCCGCCTACGACATCGCTCTCTATATCAATCTTCCCTTAGGTGTTAATAGCGCCCTCACCATGCAAAGAGTCACTTATAGTGTAAAGAATCACCAATGATGTACCTGTTCTCATGCAAAGTAATAGACTGACATTAGACGTCATTGTTAGATTCGAAGCCCAACTTAGGAAGGAGTTCCAATATATGGCACGAATGTACTATATCCAACGGCCGATTTATCCTCAGATATGTGAACGATGGATCACCTACTATGGAACCACCCAGATTGATTGGTCTGTCTTTATGCCATCTCTCAACCGGAAATACCATAACCTTTATGAGATAATGGGTCTTTTTCACGAGCTATGATATATTAGCTAGATCCAAGACTGCCTAGTCCAGTTTCAAACATGAAGATGATTAGCATGACGAACCTCCTATATAACAACTTTCTTACCTCGTACAGAGTACGAACCACGAAAATTACTACAACATATGCCCACTAGCTAACCAAAACTTCGACCTACTTCGTAAGTCGTAGAAACGCCCGGTAATATGCCTTGGATGCAATACTCCCCGCATCACGGAGTCGGTCGATGGTGGGGTCCATCGGCACCGGCGCTTCAGGAGGAGGATACAAACCAGCCGTCTAGTTTATCTCATATACTGATTTTTCTGTAGACAAGCAAGAAACATCGCAGCTCTGTACACTATTTCCAAAACACATAAAAATGTCTGACCATTGACCAGTTTGGGGGGGGGGGGGTTCCCCAAAGCATTAAAACTTGTATACACGATCTCTCTCAAGTGGCTCTTTCTGGATGGCATTTCTCAACAATTCTCTCAAGACATATGTTGGTCGATTAGGCAATAAATGGCCACTTTATCTGGCCACTACATCTATGGGCATAACTCTCTTTCATTTGAGGCAGAATTACAAACTCAATTCTAACTTTTACATGCCCCAGTCTTGTTGAGTCAAAAGGCCGGAGAGTTTGGCGGCTTCTTACACTACTACCTGGATGCCTCGTATTACTAAGATGCTACGGTATTCGTGATCTTTTTTCTGTACTCCGTACTTGATATCGGTTCTAGAGACAAGGGCAAGATCGTAGCTCCAAAACTAGCTTGAGATCGACCACGGATTTGCCTAGTCTGGTCGACTGTTCCGTTCTCGTCCCGCATTCTTCGCACAGAATCGCGCTACAGATTGCTCCAGCCACGCTGTTCCTGGCCAGGTCCAGCTTTGTCCCTGCAAATCAGCGCAGCAAATGTTTCACCATCTGGAAAACAATGGCGATAGAAAACAAAGACAGTCACCTGTTGTAAGAGAAAGCGGTGGCAAGCGGGTCCAGTATGGTCGGACGCTATCTACAAACTATCAATCTCTGTTCGCGAGGCCTCTAAGCTCAGCACTATTGGCTTAGTCTGCAACTTGTTATACTAGGTATTATAGATCCTCGGAGCTCGTTAAGCTATCGGGACAGGCTTGCCGCCCACGGGCCCAGTTCTAGACTAATAAGCAGCGAGCGACTGGAGTCTCCAGATCAACTGCGACGCTGTCTTATCATCCAAGAAAGGCAAGGAAAGGCAGGGGCTGAGGCTGAACTGCCAGCGTGCATAGGCGCTTGTGCTGGCGGTCTCATATATTGGACGACCACGCAGCGCTACCGGTGGCGATGGTGTCTTTTTACTTCTGTCTTGTGATGGTCTCGAACTTTGCCTCTCTTTAAGCTCCCGCCATTCCACGGAAAGTCTGGGTCTGGAACCCAAGACTCCGGTTTACATTCATTTGTTGAGCAACTTTACGGTCGGTATACGCCGCAGGCTGATGCTGGACATCAGGTATAAAGGCTATCCAACTTTGCGTATCTTCTCGTCGTTCTTTTTGGTGTCGCCGCTGCCTGCCTTTTGTCTCTCATTCATTAGACGTTGGCGATTAACGATGCATTTTATTCAATTTCTCACGGCCAGCTTGGCCGCTTCAGTTTCATACGCTCTCCCCATTCAAGATGGCGAAAAGAAAACTTTTGTAATTTCTCGAAAACCTGCCGTTCAGTACAGACCTCAAGCCAAGAGCGCAACTCTCGTGGCCAATGTCACGGATCCCAGCGTCAGCCGCGATTCATGCGGCTCAGTAAATATGGGCGGCCGCACTTTTTGGACTTGTCGAGACACATCTATCCGCCTCCCTGGTACCGACCAGTTCGGATGGGTGTTTACTAACACTGTCGGCTGGACTGACCACCACCCAGATGGATCTCCAGCAATTCAGGCGCGAGGACCGGTCGGGGCAGGATCAAACGGTACCAATAATATTCTATTGATGAAAGGCCCGCAGCCGTCTCTGCCTTCGTTTTATCCTTTAGGCTCCAACGCGTGCCCAAGCTCTGGTGTCTGCGCTGATGGCAAATCAAGATGGACAAGCTGGCCGGACTCACCACCAATGGTCTCGAATACGGCCCAAGACGGGACTGTCACGGCATATACCTGGATATCCAACAACCATATCACCAGCAGTGGGTTCCGGGTTTTGACAACTCAGCCCTCAGCTACCCTTCACAAAATGACTTATAAGCCCAACCCCGATGTTAACGTTGTCCCGACTGTTAAGCCTGTGGATACCAACTTCTGGAAAGCGAATGAGATTGCATATGGAACCTATGGCAACGTTGTCAACGGCGGGTATGCCTACCTCTATGGACTGCTCTATCCGAGCGGAGTTGCTCTGGCAAGGGTTCCGGTCAACAGCATCGAAGACAAGACCAAATATCAATACTATGTGAGCGGCAAGTGGACCAGCACCAAGCCTGCCATCACCAACCCGGCTGCCGCAGTCCCCAATGCCGGGACGACAGGCCAGGGAACCTTTTACTACTGCAACAAGGCCCAGTCGTATATCTGGATCGGCCAGAACAGCCCAAGCGTTTGGGCAGACTTTTATATCTCGACGGCTCCAAGCCCAGAGGGCCCCTGGATCGCTCCCTACCTCCTCTACTCTGGGCCCAATGGCGACGCAGAGTTGCCCTCGTACAGCCTGCAAGCGCATCATCACTTGCTGCGCAAGACCGACGACGGCATCTATCTGACGTGGACGCAGTACTTCAAACCCAGCACGTATAACGCATATGTCACCCCGCTTGTATACGTTTCATTTGTCTAGGATTGGCTTAGGCTGCAGATAGACGCATGCATTGCTTGTGTGTCCTCGTACATAGATAACCCATTGTTTTGAATGCGAGCAAGTCAAGAATGCCGGATGCGGATGGATACATCATACGGGCATACATACTGTACATATAGACCAGGGTCTTGGGAGCGGGAGGGGACACTCGTTGTCCAGCGGGAGTTTAAAACGATGGTTCTTGGCGTCAATGTCTTTTGTTTCTCGATTTGGGAGGTGGAGGCGCTGGGATTCACGACAAAGCAGCTGTTAGATCAATTGAAATGAGAATGAAAATGGCATGGTTTCATCTTACCCCTTTCATGCAAACCACCGCTAAGCAAATCGACCCATTGCCACCATGGTCAACATCAATGCCTGCAAATAAACCAGCTCATGCTGAGGTCTATGCAGGCGTGACTTGGTTCGAGTGAGTGAGAATGCGCTCGCCGTAAAATGGGGCTGCCTGGAAGAAGCCGCCAGTTGAGCGGTGAGCTGCAGGCCCTTTTTGCCCACATGTGACACGTGTGAGCTGCTCTAATCTGCCCGAACCCAATTCCCCTCATCTTGGGACACGGCAGAGCTCATGCATAAGTGCCTTATAATTGCGCTGGAATTGGCATCCATGCCATGCGTATGAGCAACGGCAAATAAATAATCATCTGGGGAGTGATTCTTCCTGGAGTCATATCCAGCCCTCTTGTTTCTCTTCGCTTTTTTGCTCCCCCATACCGGGTGCCGTCCGCTAGCCCTAGAGCGAGGAGCTGGTTCTGGGCTTATTCCTCTAGCCGTGCAGCCGCCACCAATCACAGGATCCCCTCCATATCTATAGCGCCTTATAGCGCTCTGCCCTCCCTCCATCCCACTACCAAGGCCGCCTCCGGGACCCATACACCGGGACCAGCTGGCCGTCTCCACACCTCTTGTGAAAGCGTCTTCTCTGAATACCGTCATCAGGCTCAGAGCCCAACTAGGCTTTTTTCTTCTCTCTTTCTTCTCCTTCTCTCCTTCTCTCCTCCTCCTCCACTTCCCTTCTTCTCCACGCTTCAAGCTAGAGCTCCATCATGTCGTCCGACAACAACCAGCAGGTTATGGACGTGGTAAGACTGCCATCAGCTCGCCCGCCGAGATATAGCCGCGGCTGCTAACTTCAAAATTTGCCTCTAGCTCTCGAACATCTCGGGACACTTTCGTCGAGTCACTGATAATGCCGCCGAGTTCATCGACAAAGGCGTCGACAAAGCCTCAGAGGCCGTCCGCGAGAGGCTGGCGACGGTGGAGTGGCTCCCTGATATTGTGAAACCGCTTCCCCCACCCAAGCCAGAGGTCATTGTCGTGCCCCTGTCAAGCATCGAGAAGCTGCAGAACTGGTTCTCAAGGAACAAGTACCTGATCGGAGCCGCTGTCGTGATCACCAGTGCTGTCGCCTACAAGGGCTACCAGCAGAACAAATACGTACGAAAGGTGCGAAGGGCCAAGCGAAGCAAGAATGGCGGCCGCAGCGAGGTCATTGTTATCGCGGGGTCCCCTCGACTGCCGCTGACCAAGACCCTGGCTCTGGATATGGAGAGACGCGGGTTCATCGTCTTCATCGTCTGCAATGCCACTGAGGATGAGGCCGCCGTCAAGTCCTTCTCTCGCCCAGATATCATGCCTCTCACCATTGATACCACCAATGTGAGTTTTTTTGCCTCTTCCCTGAGTGACTTATTATACAGCCGAAGATGCTGCATAAGTCTCAAAAATGAAAGATAAGCTTGCTAACAGCTACCAGCCTCCCAATGCCGGACTCGCTATCGAGCGCTTCGCCCACTTCCTCACATCTCCCAGAGCTCCAGGCCCCAACATCAAGCCAAACCAGCTGACCCTCAAATCAGTCTTCCTGATTCCCAGCCTTCACTACCAGACCTCTCCCATCGCCACCATCCCTCCATCAGCATTTGCCGACCTCTTCAACACCCACCTGCTACAGCCTATCCTCACCATCCAGACCTTCCTGCCGCTGCTCACATCAAGGCTTGGCCCCATTGGCGAGAAATGGGTCCCTCCCAAGGTCCTGGTCTTCACTCCCTCCATCATCTCCTCCATCAACCCGCCCTTCCACGCTCCGGAGGCCACCGTCTGCTCCGCTCTCTCAGCTTTCACTGAGGTCTTGACGGCCGAACTGCGACCACTCGACATTCCCGTGACCCACATGCAGCTCGGCACATTCGACTTCTCCGGCTTCGTGCCCATCCGCACCGGCTCGCCAACTCAGGGCCTAGTGACCAGCGCAGGAAACCCCGAGGACACACTGATCTGGCCTGATGGTGCTAGACACGTCTACGGACGCAACTTTGTTGCCCAAACCGCATCTGCCATCTCTGGAGCCCGTATCCGTGGCTTGAAGGGCAGCTCTCTCCGACATCTCCATGCCACCGTTTTCGACGTCATCGACGGCTCTGTCAAGTCCGACACAGTCCGCATCGGCCTTGGCGCTAGCATCTATGGGTTTGTTGGCCGATGGGCCCCGCGAAGCATCGTCTCATGGATGATGGGCATCCGCAAGGTCGATGAGCTCTCCACCTGGAAGACTAGCTCATACGAGGGCTCTGAGGATGGCAGTGACGATGAGGGTGCAGAGGGATCCATCTCCGAGTCCAAGGAGTTCATTGCCGTTCAGTCTGAGGGCAACGTCTGGAACTCTGGAGAGACCGCCAAGTGGGAGGAGCCTGCTCCTGAGGCCGCCGCTCCTTAAAGGGTTCTTAATCAAAGAAATGGTAAAAGAAACAAAAAGCAGCAACAAAAAAAAAGTTAAAAAGAATGAAAAGAAGAACAATAATTTTCTTTTCTTTTTTGTTGGATTTTCATGACGCACACAGCCTGCCGGAATAGCATGGCCAACAGTTGGCACTATGGGTATATATTATGTTGAAAGCCCGTATTTAACGATTGGATGTTTTATGTATACATGGAAAGGAACCCACTCTCATATTCATTTACGGTACATAGATACGCTCACGACTTTACTAAATTTGATCACTCATTCTCATTCATCGAATCATTCACAATGTTATCATATTGTGTCTCTTTTTTTGTTTTTCCATATCCAGAGACTATGCTAATTTCCTATAACGCTCAATGCGAACCAAGTATTCCCTCCCATATAGCCTCCATCCCAGTAGGGTATCATTATGGCTGGAAAAGTAAAAGTAATGATATATCGTAACAACCATGAGCTTTGAATCGTTTTGTTCTTCTCCCTGATTCCTTCCACATCATAATCCCATGCAGAATCCTTAGTGTCCCCTTCCTCTATACCTCCCTCGTCCACCACCACCGCCTCTCCATCTCCCGCCTCCTCCACGCCCATGTCTCCCATGCCCGCGATCCTCCCGGTCACCCCTCCCCTCTCTAAACCGATCTCCATCATCGTCTCCCCCATACATCTGCCGCATATCCGGCTTGACCTCGTCGTCCGGCTTCTCCGCGCTCTTAGCAACAGGTTTCTCCAAATTCTTCGACCACTTCGGATGCGCACCAATCTTGCACTCTGGCCCATCAGGACAGAACCCCGCGAGATAGTACACACAGAGCTTCCTCCTCACATGCTTCTTCGCGCATAGCGGTCCCAGCGGACAGAAGCCCATATCGTAGTGCGGGCAGGGCGGCAGCTTCGACAGCGGATCGACGTGGAGGTATAGGCACTCCTCGCCGTTAGAGCAGTAGCCGTTGCGCATGAAGAAGTTGCATTCAGGCATCTTGCGCAGGTTGTATTCGTGTAAGAACTCGCATTGCTCGCCCTTCTTGCAGAGACCACGCAGCCAGTGCTTGCACACCAGTGAGTTGAGCCCGCCAGACGGATGCTGCTGTTGCTGTTGCTGCTGCTGCGAGCTGTCCTTGGAGCGTCCGTCCGAGACGTGTCGTTCAGAGCAGCGCGTGCCGTTGGGGCAGCTGCCTGCCTGGAAGGCTTTACATATCGGCCGATCGGGAGAGAGGCCGACCTGGTACGTCTGGCGGAGGAATGGTGAGAAGCGGAAGCTGTAGGAATGCGCGGTGTGGTTGAGGATGGTGGCAACGGGATCTCTGGACGAGGACGAGGTGGTCGTTGTGGTGGCCATCGTGGTCGTTTTGTCTCTGGTGGCTCGACTTGGGCAGAGATGCCCGGAATGAGGAGTTCGCAGTTAAATGGAGGATTGTCGATAATTCAGCAGAGAGAAGCAATATCCTGACGTCAAATTCAACTGTAGACGATAAAGAGCTGTGTAGTGATGGTGATTGTGCAGGGATGGTGAGAGGCGAAAAGTTGGAGCTCTTGTGCCAGCAATTGGATCAGAAAGCTACAGCCACTAGCTAGCGTGGATGTGTCAGCCACATCTCTATCCTATGGGAAGTCCCACGACGGGTGAGTAATCTACGATCTCCGTGGTAAGGCGTAGCAAGAAGATCTCTAAAGCTTATCCTAGTTAATGATGACAGGATAGCTTAGCACTAAAGCTATTTGTACATGATGTTGACCGTGTTAGCGTTGGTTTTAGTACAGCTCGTTGTTTAGCGATAGATTCAGCAACGGTGAGACACAAGGCTCTGCGAAATGAATCCTATAAGCGGCATTGCAGTGCCAAGGGTATTATTATATAGTATATATATCAAAGATATGCATTGTAGACCAGAAGAAAGGGACAAGGCCACCCCTTATAAATAAAAATTCGAACGCAGACTCGCAAAAAGCTTTTTGATGCCAGCAATAAGCCCTATACACAATCTCTAATAGAAAATCCCGTTACAACTCCGTGTGAGTAAAGTAAATAAACGAAACAGGCCAATCACTTTCATAGTGCTAGTCAAGGGCGTAAACCCTGTTAACGATTGAATCTCCCATCTGAGAGGGGAATTCCAGTGCTTAAAATCACAGCAATCACCGTAGAAGGAGAGCGGAGGCGAAGGACACCGATGCATCTCAGTAGAGGGACTCGGCATAGTGGCCTTCTCTCTTTTGCGCGTAGCAGACACAGCAGTTGATGTAGCGATGAACAGAGGTGTCTTCCAGGCTTTCTCGCGCTGCTTCCAGCATAGCCACTCGCTGTGCTGGGGAGAGGTTGAGAGCTGCCAGTGGTTTCGCTGCCATGGCTCCAAGGGAATCGTTAATGGTCGTTTTCATGAAGACGCCTAGAGCCCGCAGTGTCTTGTCGCGCGGCCAGGTCGATATCGGTACCTTTTTTGTGATGCAGTGGACGTTTGTGAATCCAGCTTCTCCAAGAATCTGCTCAAGCTCATTTATGGTGAGGATGTTGATGCCGTAAACTCGCAAGCCATTCTTCATCGTCTCGATGAACATTCGAAGGGGGTCATCTTCTTTCATGGATCCATCGTCGCACCGGATTTCAAAGATAAGTTCGTGGAATTCCACCCAGCCACCGTTCTTGACATGTCTATCCTCCAATAATTAGTTACTCTTTCTATGGGCGGAAAGGTTGTACATCAGCAACAGCGGGTACGAACGGATATATCTTGGTAAGAAGGCCCTGAAGGTTTCGAAAAACGTGAGTCATTTGTCGGAAGTGTACAAGATCAAAATCTGATCCGTGGAGCCACTCAGGCTCCTCGCTATCTTCAATAAACATGCGCACGTTGATAGGCACCCATGATGGTTGGATTGGTGAAAGGTCAGTGCCAATGACACTTGCACTTGGATGCTGATCAGCGACTACCAGAAGGATATCAGTTAGTTATGCGCCTAGAAGAAGAAGAAGCCGTTGCACTGGTATGCACGCGGATATACAAGAGTATTGCCATACCATCTATGGGCCAAATTCCTATTCGTTGGCTTGTTAGCGTGTGAGTACTTTATAGAGCTTCGCAAAAGTGACTTACCAATGCCAGTTCCGATATCAATGATTTTCTGGGGGTGGTCGCCAATGTTGGCATAGAACAAATGCCCGCCCTACAACCCAAATTATCCTTCTAAGCATTTGATAACCCAAGTAGGCAGTTGATGCTCGGCAACACCGAACGAGGCTGAAGGCATCCTGTGCCATCCGCCGGCGCGCGAAGCAAACAGGACATACCATTAGCTGGAGAAACAGGGCGTGGACTGTTTCCTCTCTGTGACGCTCGACCTCATCGTTAGGCATGGGATAGATGCCTCTGCGGAAGCCATGATAGCGCCGGCCGTAGGCGATCTCGTCTTCGTAAACGCTCGGGGGCACGGAGGTGGATGGCCCTGATGAAACCTCCCAGCCGCTCTCGAAGTCGCTGGTGGCGTCGTCGACCGCAAAATCGATGTCTTCATCCGCATGCTCGAGCTCTGTTCGCGTCGTGACGCTCGTCGCATCCGTCACCGACGCTGTTGACACCAGCGAAAACGTGGTGTCATCGTCGTCATACATGGTGCCCTAGGAAGCGTGTGGGTAAATGAGTTGGGTTGGACTTGATTGCAGACGGAGCCATGACCCTTTGTTTGCCTTAAGAGAGAGACGGTTAGGACCGAAGTGGAACCTGAAGCTCCACCGTTGAAGAAAGACTACTGCTAGCAGCAAGTCCCTTTTTAACACTTCCCTGCCAGGCACTAGCAGGCATATTCCGTGAAGATGAGGGGGTCCCCTAATTAGCCTCTCATCTCTGCGTTCTCCGCCGTTGCACAGAAGCTTCTTTGACACGCAACTACCGAGGAAGAATGGAAGGGTCAGCGACAGCCACAGCTTGGCAGCTCGGTGTAATATACGTGAGCAGTAGCCTGCATCAACCAAAGACTCTTTCTTTTCTTTTTCCCGCCGACGCGCCTAATTGGCGGAGCTTGAATCCTCAAAGGTTAAGCACTAGTCGCAGTCGGTTAAACTTTTGGCATGGCACATCTAGGCGCGCAGCCGGTCCCTTGTATAATACGGCTCGCCCGTCAGTTTAGCCAAGCCTGTTGCTAATTTCGCAGTTGGTGGATAGTCCAGAAGCACAGCAGATATGAGTTGTGATGCCCCTGCTGTTCGAGCTAATGTAGTCTGATAGTAGAAATATGGCGTAAGAGATGTTTTTCCAGACAATACTTCCTGCCGATGATGCACCCGCCTGATACTGGCGCACAAAGGCAAAGAACAGGCAGCAGTCGGACGAGCCCGACCCGCGGCACTGGACAGACGAACAGGGTTCGGAAGTGGTAGCACGAGTATTGGGCCTGCGGGCGCGCAGACGGCGTGCAGATGATGTGTAGTACGGAGAGGCTGTTAGTTCGCTTACACGCACAAGTATGTCGCAGTCTTATTACCTACTTGTAATAGGTACTTTGCGGCGTGGGTATTATCAACATGGATATTAGGTATAGGATCTCGTGGGATATAGGTACAGCGCGAGATGGCCTGTTCGAGTCCTTGTCAGTGGATTTCGCCAGAAGGAAGAAGCCGAACCAACCCAACGCTGTGCAGTCCAGCGCAACCTGACGGCATCGATGCAGCCTTTGTGGTAGGAACAGCAAATGGCAACGCAAAACAACCCATAGGCGAGGTAGCATTGGGTGGTGGTAATTCCTGTCACCAGGTAGTCATCGAGCACCCACGCGGCAACTGTGATACCCGCGATGCAACATACCCGATGCCCGTCCTATTTCGGGCTTCGAAGAAGGGCTAAAAGCACCCCGGCAGCATCCGAGATCCTCCCCGAGCGGCACGCACCATAGTCTGCAGCTACACAAGCGGGGAATGCTGAAGATTATGGATGGCACTCGTGCTCTGTCTCCATACTTGTAGGACCAGTAGCAAACCGAGGGCAGGCAAGTGGTGTGTCCCAAATGTGTCGCTTTTGACTTGTTTCGCGCTTCAGGTTTTCTCCTATCACAGCTGCCGAAATCGCGGCGATGCAGCAAATCATCCAGAACCTTTGAGCCCACTTAGGGGGCTGTGCCTCTTGCCCAAGCGGGTAGATTGCAAATAGAAGCAGCAGCAGTAATCCGGCACTCGATCCCTGCAGGGTGTATATTGGACGCAACAAGACCACCACTTCTGGTCAAGATAAGTACTAAAGCATGCAGTGGAGGATCATTGCACATATCTCCATAGAGGAGAGCTCCGTGCGTCTTCCATAGAGGAGAATCCAAGTGCACACGTGAATATCTCAGGCCTAGCCTATTAGGAGTTGCTGTTGGGTATCAACATGTATCAGCTAGTCAGCTAGAAAGCAACCCTAGAGATTATTACTACGAGTACCTAGCTGCAGATGGCGTGTTCTCACTCGTAAAAGTGCCAAGCATAGATACGGAAAGTGTATAATCGTAGCGTCCAAGTATAGCATACTTTTAAACTACTGGCTGGTGGTAGTAGCAGCGAAATACCTTTACCAACTACCTAGGCAATCACGAGTATAAGCAAACAGGGAGCAGCAGAGCACTCGTACCTGCCTTTACCGGCAGTCTTGAATACGCTGCTCTTATAGGCCACGAGATGGAGAAGGAGGAGAAGATGATGGATGGCAGGATGGATGGAGGGAAGTGGAGGGAAGCAGTAGGCCCGGCTCTTCCTCTCCAAGTGGTGACATCAAAACGTGGCAGTCGCAAACGGTGCCTGTACCTACCTAGTCACGACACAGCGACGCCTGGATCAAGTATTTTGGGTGCCCACCACGCAGCAAGGATTGCAACCTGTGCTCAAACATCCCCGCCATGGCCTAGTGGTGGTGGCCATCGGAGACTTGTTCAGGGTTTCTCCATACTCGTACATCTACGGAGCAGTATGGCATGTACAGCTAGCAACACCAGCTGCAGGCTGACGGCGGTTGTGGCTTTTTAACCGGTGCAGCGCTTTGTGCAGCATCTTGTGCAGCGGCATCTATAGATTGTGCAGCGACTGATGTCGTATCTGATGCAACATGACCCAGGTGTGAAACTCAGCTCCGGAATATCGCGACCTTGGGATATGCTAGCATGGCATGGCTAACCATGGCCCCTACGAAGCACGAAGCACGAAGCACGAAGCACAGAGCACATCAAGCGGGACACAAAAATCATCTCTGGGTCTTGAAGTGCTCTCACAATCTCACCGATATCTGGCGTATGAGTGGATGGTGATTTCTAATCGAGCAAAGCAGAAAGAGACAAACGCGCGGAGGGGTTGAAAGCCAACGACATGCTCCTGCACATCACCAAAACGCCAGTTTGAAGTCACAGCTCGATCAGATCTTTGAGCTAGAAAAGAGTGGGAAAATAACATCCATAATTCAGCTTGAAAAGCATGGCTGGCCGTATCGAAACACGGGCTAGCAAGGCGACGATCAGTACCGCTACCTCTTCCTCGAGGCGGGCCGTGCAGGTTGTGGGAAACTTCAATATTAGCCAAGCGAGTCTGTACTTTGTAAGCACGATAATGACCATGGCTTGCCCACAACAGTGAATGTTCTACGTTACCTATCCGTTCATTGGTCAACCTACGGGAGGAGACCGAACAGTAGAGCGGGAAAAAAAAAATTCCCTCGAATGGAGAAATGGTCACTCTCCTCTTTATACTACTCCATATAGTGGCCAGCAACAGAGGTTCATCCTTTTCGCAGTCCACACAGAATTTGACCAGCGTTACGTCTCTCCCAGGCTGGACATACACGATGACTGAGACTCTAGAAAGAAAGAAGGAAAGAGAAAGAAAAGGCGAACGGAAAAAGAGGGTAGCAAAGAGGAGAAGAGGATCGTTGTCTGAGACGGCTTTTCGACAGCCTTGCACGCGGTTGGCCATCGACTCACCCTGCAGCCGGTTATGTCGTGACTTGCCAGCCTGTTCTAAGAGCCTCAATTTGACCTCCTCCCTCTCCACCTCACACTTACAATGCTCCATGACAACTCTGGCTTGACTTGGCTAGACAGCAAGGCAGCGAGGTAACTACTGTCACGTCGGCGTCAGATCGTCATTTTTTTTTTTATCTTTGCGGCCAAGTTCTTACATCCTGTGTCTCATAGTGAGCATTTTACAAATAATACCGTTGCTAGGGTTTCCTGTTGAGAAAAGCCTTTTTAGCATAGCCCGAAGGAGGTGCACGCTCCATTCCGTGTCTTATTCTTTCATGTCAGTGACGGGGATATAATGGTGTATATGGAGCAACTCCACGTTCATTTCGGTCTCGCCGCCCCAATACGCCCTTGTCTCACGACGATGCACACTCACAAGGCGAATCTGACGTGATTTGATGTGAGATGTGCCACATGTCTCGGTCAAGCTTGCCGGTCAAGGGCGCCTCATCATCACCAGCGAAGAGCCATCTCGCCTTGCCAACAGTGGGCTGGCTATCGGAGAGATTTGGCTGAGCCGTCAGGCCGACGTATTAGCCTGTCTCACTTCACGGCTGACGGCCTGAACGTCAATCAAATATATATGATCAAGCAGGGAGCAACCCAGCGGTCAAGGGAAGCAAACACGGGCCTCCTCCGTTGTCCACGGATGTGATGTAGCCACGGCGCTTAGAAGCTTTTGCGAAGCCACGAATCTTGACCTAGAGCGACAACGAAACAAGGGTGAAGGCGGCCCAATTTTAAGACCCAGAGTCCGTGCGGAAAGCTTGAGAAGGATCAGAGAAGAGGAGGGAAGAAGAGGGAGGAAAAAAGGTCAATCATGAAGAGACTGCAGACGTCCCAAGAAAGAGAATTGGCTGCAGCGGCAGTAGCCGCAAAAAGAGCGGTAGCGGTATCTGGATTGGGATGGACGGGCCTTTTGGTTGATGTCCACTTCATCAGTTTAGCTATCCGGGCTCTAAACTCTCGGCCCTCCAGCCATTGCCTTTAGCCCTCCTTACGGGTCGCTATCATCCACCCCCCTCCACTCGACTCTGATCGCCGATGGCACAGCACCTATACCAACACATGAGCATGGCAACCGCGAGCGAATATGACAAAACACGACTATGGCTATATCTGGATGCTGATGCGTGGGATTCGTCCTTCATACGCTCAGGCAGAATAGGACACGGCTCCGCCTGGTGGTGGCTCACTACGACCAGCGAGCACCGTCTCCAGCCAACACTCTAAGATCTGGCCATCCCACGCATGCTGTCATTACCCTCTGCTCTTTCTATATATGTCACTCTCGTCTTCCCACGCAAGTCAGCAGTTGGAATCCCCGCAATTATGTCATGCATCGTGGATGTCTTCGTCCTCTCCCTGGACCCTGACCACTCCGAGGCCGTTCTTTGGACCCTCAATGCTTTTTTTTTCCCTGTGCGTAATTTGCATTCTCTCTCGTACCTGTGTCCCATCTTTCTGTGTTCAGTGCCCAAGACATTTCAGAGACCCCCCCGGTCCCCACTGCAGCATGCTATTCGACTTTTGCTTTTGCCCGTCCCACACCCGGACCGCAGGTCTTTTGCTCGGCCTAGGGTTTTGACTCTGCCTGCTATATCGGTGTATGCTCGTATGAGTGAGTGCTCCGTACCACGCCGCGTGCAAATGGTGTTTGGCAATCATGCCCCCAAGAAACACACGACACGCCGGCATCGAGCCCCAGCAAGGCCCCCCCCTTGATGCCTAACCTGGGCTTCTGTCTTGGTCGTTTGGTGAGCTCCGGAACTAGCCCCGGCCCAGGTAGCACGTCTCCGGCAGGGCTTTGGAGGTTGGATCTTCACAATGTTGCCGATTTACTACAAAACTGTCCCATGCTGCTGCTTTTGCGCTCCTTTCGCCCCCCCTCTTGAACCCTGAGGGCATCCCCTTGCCACTGCTCTATGCTTCACGCTCAGCTCCCAATTGATGACCCTGTCAACGGTTGCGGCCTTTCCTGAAGTCGCCGTCTCCTCCGTCACCGCCGTTCGCCTCCGGTTCTTCTATCCGTAGCCCGATAACAAGATGAGCGCCGCATCCCGCAAGTCACGCATAGCTACGAGTGTGGCGAGAGTTATGTACACCAATGCAGTCTATTTCCCTAGCAGCAGAATATATCAAGGTGATTCGCCGGGAATGCTCAATTACAGCTGCATCAACCACGTGTATTATGCTTATGCCAGCGTGACGGCGGACGGCAATGTGTTTGTGAGTTTTGATCAAGTCCCGGAGACCACACATATGGCAAAGTGGCTTCTTTTCCCGTGCCATGGTTCGGAAAAGTTGAGAATATTTCACCTGCATGATGTTGCTCGGCTGCTGACTTGTGACGTGTGGCCCAGCTCGGCGATGAGTGGGCCGATGCAAGAGCGCCAGTGGATGGTGTTCAGGGTGGCTTAGGATCCTTGATGCATCTCAAGCAGAGGCACCCTCACCTGCAGGTTGTCTTATCTGTTGGTGGCAGCACTGCATCAGAGGTATTTCCCGTTGTTGCATCGAGCACTCTCCTCAGAGACAACTTTGCCCGGTCTGCCCTTGGCCTCGTGGAAGCATCCGGGCTTGATGGTATTGACAGTAAGTACGAACGAACAAGAGGAAGACGAACAAAGAAGGAGGTAGAGGAAGCATGGATGCCAAGTTCACGCACGCGCGCGCGCACATACACCCGCCACAAACAAGAGTCTTCAGCTAATTACTCGTCTCCCTAAATAGTTGCCTGGGAGTTCCCATCCCAAGCTAAACATGGCCACGATTTCCTAGCCTTGCTGGCAGCAGTGCGGATTCATATGCCCGAAGACCGCTTCATTCTAACAGCTGTCCTCCCTGCGGCGAAGGAGGTTCTACAACTCATCGACCTCAGCACAGCGGCCGAGTACCTTGACTACATCAACCTTGTGGCATATGATTTCTTCGGCACGTGGACGTCCAAAACTGGTCATCACGCACAGTTATATACTATGAACAAGGACGAACCCTCGGCATCGACAGGTGTGGCGTATGTCATGTCCCAAGGATTCCCTGCGAAGAGTATCCTGCTCGGGATCCCAACCTACGGACGAAGCTTCCTCAAGGCCAATGGGCCGGGCCAGGATTTTAACGGCGTTGGCGGCCAAGATGGCACATTCGAATACGGCGAATTACCACGAAAGGGATGCAAAGAGATTGTGGATAGGCGCTATATTGCGGCCCAATGTGTCGGTGGTGATGGGGGGTTTGTCACGTACGACAACCCCGAGACGGTCAAGGTTAAGGCGGAATTTTGCAAGCAAAAGGGATTAGGGGTTTGTGGAGCTCAAATTTATCCAATCTCTGTGAGACACAAATCGGTTGCTAACTATCAAATTTTTAATATTGCAGGGGCTTTTTTACTGGAACGGACCGGCTGACTCTCGAGATCAAGCACGAAGTCTGATTGCGGCTGGATTCCGCGCTCTACACACCTCGTGAGGCAGAGTGTCGGTATGACGTCTCTCTTCCTCGCCTTCTCTTTTGTTTTGTGTCTGTGTGGCACATATAGAATTCCCATTACGCATACGCCTATCGACTTGCCTTACCGCTACTACTAGTGCCAGCAGATGGCATCAATGGGAGGGGTGGCTTGGCTCGCACAAGCGGTGCTGCATGACATGACTCGGACGTCGTCGCAGGAAGGCGTTCCGAATTTCATCTCCAGCTGTGGCTCCATAACGTGGTTACGAATGTTCTTTTTGTTCTTTTTCTTCTTCAACTTTTCTTCTTTTGGGAGGAGGCAAACTGGTTGCTTTGGCAAAGCGGGAGAGGATAGGGGGGAAAAGAAAATAGAAGGAGAAGCGCAGGTTCCATTGGCGCGCAACGGAAAACAAATATCTCATGATGATATCCCTTTATAGACTTCAAATAGACGGGAGCAGGCGTTGTTGCTTTTCTTCTTTTTCTTCTTCTTCTTTTGGTTACGGCATACAATCTCTTTCTCTTTCTGTCTCTGGCCCTCTCCACGGGCCACTTGGCAGCATCTAAGCTCAATGATACCCTCCGCTATTTAACGAGCTAGCTGGCCACGAGCCCCATCACTATTCATAGCGCCATTATCGTGGCTCTACACGTCCGAGAGGAAGGAGGATTTTTGTGGCACCAAGCAGATGGGAAAACGTCACTCAGCAGTGGTGCGTTTCAAATCCGAACGCGCCCAACTGGGCCAACTGGGGTAAGAAAGCGTTCTGGGTCTGCAATTAGAAATTTGGAGCCTCTGCTCTCCCCTCTTTTTTTTTTTTTTTCGTGTGGTAGGTGTGTGCGAGTGTGTGTCGTGGAGCTTCTTACGAGCTTGCAAACAAGACAAATAAAAACTGGGCCTAACGAGCTCTGGTTGTCATTTTGACTGGCTCCGTTTCTTTTTGGGTCTTTTTTGGCAGCTGGCCAGAGAAACGCAACCCATGGTCGGTGACGCTTTGGTTGGAATCAGATGCACACGAGCGGAGCGAGGGCCGCCGAGTTCGGGCTTTTTGGGCGACGGGACAGTATGCTGCGTTGGGAGATTTGTTGGTGAGATACAGAGACTGGAAGCCAATGATGATTCGTTTATGGAGATGTTTTTTTTCCCAATGATGTGGCTTTTTTAGATTGACATCCTCCCAACTATAAAGCTCAGCATGACGGCCTGCGAGCATGGGAAGCACTCACTACAAGAAGGATTGAACTCTTTTTCTTTTTTTTTTCCTTCTTTTTTTTTGGAGGCGCTACATTAGTGACGGTAGTATTAGCATATGCGTGCTAAAAACTCGGCTGCACTTTTTTCTTCATTGTCGTTCGTAAGAGTTACAGTAGCATGTATGTATGTAGTTAGTTTAGTACGCGCATGCGCTGCTTACTACCTGTCACTTCGGACTAATGCCGCTTCGCCTTCGTGTTGGCTGAGCGGCATGCTTTCGGGCAGAAGCAGGTCAACTCTATTGTTATTTTTGCTTGAATCCTGCACGCTCGGCGAGCTCCGTGCATAGACAAGACAGCTTTTTGGGGTCTAGGTAGGTGATACTATCCAAGAAAGACTAACAAGAAAAATGGGCTCGGAAAATGCGAGATGTACTATAGTACTCTGATTATACCTGGGCTAAACACCCGATGATACTGAGGGAAATAAAGAAAGTATCTCAGATGATGGATAAGCAGTAAGCAAACGGTAAACTTACTGCCTCGAAACTGACTCCGAATCCTGCCCGACGTGGCTTTCTCAAGAGCCTTCTCGATAGGGTTTGTGGATTGCGAGCTCTAGGATCTTGCGCTTCCCCGGCCCATATAAAAAACCACCTGCCAGGTCTTTATGACATATGATGCTTGCATGCATGAGCCTCACGTGGCGATAAGAGATAGGTAGAGATGCAGAGATGCAGAGTGCATGTCTCAGATGGAGGTGTGGAAGCTGCCTAATCGTATGTATTGAATCGTGATGAATCACATTGCAGCCCCAACTTTTTTCGATACAGCTGCAGCCTTGGAAGCTCTTGACGGCAGTGGCTTTTTTCTAAACGGAGCTGAGAACGGGGGGCGTGGAAACCGAGGAGAGAGCTGTACGAACTGCTAGTCGACAGTATTACGGAATACATACATACTACATAGGTAGGTACCTATAACGGCCCTTGGGTGTGGTGACAGACGGTGACGCATCCGGCAGCCTCAGCCTTAAAATCGTAGAACAAGGCAAAATCATACGGCGAAAAGGCAAAACCATAAGCCAAAAAAGAGTTCCAACCACAGGCTCAGCTCGGTGCCAGGCTGACGGTGATTGGGGGTTAAAAAAAAATTAAACGAGAAACACGCCCTGTTTTTTTGTTTTTTATCTTTCCCACTCCTTCATCCTCATTTTCGTTTCGTCTTCTCTCTTTTTTTGCTCCATCCCTTTAAAAAGATGCGCCGTATGCGGCCTCGTCCATCCGCTATTACATGTCGTTACCGTTGAGAACAGAATCACAGAGAGAGTTTGCACAGCACCATGTCCAGCCCAGGTAGGGAGGTGCCTGCGCGAGCAGCAGCGTCACCTCCGGCAAATAACGATGCGACATTCTTGGCTACGTCGCCGTCTCCTTCAATAGCTTCGTATCGGCAGCACCAGTTTCAACCTCACAGTCAGCATCAGCAAGCGACCGCGTCCGAAGCAGCAGCAGCGTCATCATCAACAGCTGCCCTACAAGGACAAGATCAACAGCATCACTACGACTACGACCACGACCACGACCACGACCTCAACCCCCTCAGCCACAGCCACGACAACGGCAATGACGCACCCTCCTCGTCCGACCACATCCCCCCCTTCGAGCCCATCTTCACCCTCCTGACAAACACCACCACAAACACCACCGTCCACCCGCGCGTCCACTACCTCTTCAGCGACGACGACGCATCCGCCGTCCTCACTGCCCCGCAGACCGACCCTTCGCATCGCGCCCTCATCGTCGACCTCGCGCCGCCCGCAAACCCCAACGGCAAATGGACCGTTTCCTGGGCATCAAGCCTGACGCCAGACTTTGCCGTCACGGCGTCGCAGCTATCCCTACAGCAGCACGGCAGCGGCAGCGCCAATAACGAGGGCGACGAAGGCGAGAACAATGAGGGTGCCTCATCATCCGTGATGCTTCGCGTTGAAGGCGTAGAGCGCGAAGGTGTCCCTGTCGATACAAAGCCCACCAACACAAACCTACGCAATTCCTCGAGCAGTGGCGGCTCCGGCGGCGGCATTGTCGGCCGCGAAGACGTCGATCAGCTGACGGAGGAGTTTAAGCGCCGCATGGCCGTGTTGAAGAAAGTCGTCGACGAGGGCGAGAGAAGACGAGAGACGCTGAACAGGCCAAATGAAGAGACGGCAATGATGCACCCTGACGGAAGGGAAGATGATGATACAACGGCTGCGGCTGTGGATGTAGAAGATGATACCAATACGGGAGGGAGGGAGCCGCAGTAAAGTCATGATGAGAATAAGACCTCCAAAGGGAAAGGCTTTCGCTCCAATTTTCTCTTTCCTAGTTAACCTTTGGGATTTTTGATGTTTTTTATTTATTTGGATACTACCCACCTAGCTATATCAAGCTACTATGAGATGGATGAACCAACAAATGTCACCCAATCTTCACACCCGGCCCTCCTCCACGCCAGAACACACAAGGCACACTGGAAAGCATTGTTTGGCGCACGGTCACATCTACATCGCAGCCTTAGATTTGCATCTTTGCTTCTATTTAATCCGCAATCTTCTCTCTTCCGTTTTTCTTATCAACGTTTGGGCAATTGTTGTGGATGGAATATTCTCCTCTCCTTGGATCCCGGAGCGAATTGATTCCAAGTTTCGATAATAATACCACTATTACTATTTACTACCCGTGTACTGTGTGTCTTAATCAAACCTGCATCGAGTTATAAAAATGTGAGCAAGAATGAGAATAATTTAATTAAAATTTGATATTGAAAAAAAGACTTTCTGCTGAGCGCCTCAAATGCTAAACTCCAAAAATATTCTTCCCAAAACCAGCAACCAAAAAAACGCATTGGTGGTTAAAAAGCAACTGTAAAGGCGTCTAAACTCAATCAATCCAACCAGCCATCTCCTGTGCTTCGAGAAACATAAGAAAACTCAGAGCTCGTTCCCGTTCAACAACTACCGGAATGTCATAGCCCTTGTGAGGTGCCCGAATCCAAAGGCGTAAACAAAAGAAATATAGGCACAAGGTTCTGCCACATGTCGGTAGCTACTTTTATACAATGTCTTCAACGAAAATGGAGTCAAAACGTGCGTGCGTGCGTGCGTGCCCCTTTTATATCTTCTCTCACTCTCACTCTCTCACTCGTCCTTCTTTCAGGCTCGTCTCCAATATCTCATCAGATACAGTCATTACTGTGGTGCAGCAGGCAGGTGAAGTCGGCCCTTTGCTATCCGACCAAACTGTCGGGCAATATCATCCTCTGAGGGCATACGAGCCATAAGACGAGCAGCTGGTACAGCAACTTCTTCGAGCAGAGATCGCTTCTTGTTGTTTGTTCCTCGGACGACGAAGATGTAAATGAGGACAATGATGACGACGATTACAATAATGGCAACTATCAAGATTAGTCCATACTCTCAGTCTCATGGGCGAATAGATAATTGACTTACCAACAATACCAAGGCAAATCCACTTCTTCTTCCTGGTGGCTCGGGCAGTTGTGACAGCCACTGCAATTTCCTCGTTACCCTTGTCGAGGTTCTCGACAATCTCCTCACCCTTCTGCTCGATTTGTACAACAGCAGCGTCTTGCTGGACGACCAGGGTATCAAGATCTTGCATGAGCTGGAATAGCTCTGTCATCTGCTGTTCAATCTTCAGCAGCTCCTGGTGTCGGTCCTGTACAGCGCTCAGTGCAGCACGAGCACGACCCTGGCGGTCGCTTTGCATCAGAGCTTGGCTGAAAATCTGACCATTGCCGGTGTCGTCAACCGCGGCTTGGACCTCTGCATCTGAAGCATCGGGGCGAACAATACGGTATTGGCGACCCATCTGCTGCTTAACGGCAGCCTGGAACTCGGATTCGACAGTCTGGTATTTGGTGATGACGGCCTTGACCTCTCGATCGACTCGGTCCACATGGCCGCTGTTCATGGCGTTTCGACCCTCAGGCTTGGATTTGACCGTACGGACACGCTCAGCAAGAGAGCGGTAAGTAGCCATGGTCTCGGTTGTCAGGGCATCCAGCTGACGGTTGGACTGGCTGGACGAGGAGCTGTCAACATCGCTGAGGACTCGGGATTGAAGCACCTTGATCTGCTCCAGGCTGCTCTCGACTTGGCGAACACTGTTGCTAATGTCACGGCACTCGTTACGGATCGCGTTGGGGTCTTCGCGGGCCATTGAGCCAGCGTTCTGAGTTAGAGGAGCCATCTCGACTGCTGAGCCTGTAAGTGTATGGTTAACCTCCGCATGATGGGTCGAGCGATGCATACTATCTGTCATACCTCCAGTTGGGGCGTAACCACGGCCACCAGAGCCATAGGGGGCATTGGTATAGCCTGAATAGCCTGGAGGGGCCTGGTTGTCATAACCACCACCCTCATAACCACCGTCGCTATAGTTATTTTGTTGTCTAATGAGAGACCGTATGTCAGTGACTGGAATGCGGGTTTGAGGGGCAATGGATGCACAGTCCAAGTCGGATAATTGTGGTATACTAACCCGTACTGTTTTGACATTATTAGCAAGCTACTCTGAGAATCATATAACAAAATGCAGTTATAAACGTGGAAGAGTGTGTTTACGGAAATGGAAATATGAAGAAGAGAAGATTGAGTAAACACCAGAGCGAACGCAGATGCTTTTCTTGTCTGTTGGGACTCTGGTGTTGAAACGGCAGTCGTAAGAGAGTCGGGGTGAAACACTTACAGACATGGTGGATTCGGTTAGGAGAAATCCAGGGATACCAGAGGTTGGCGAAACGCTGTAAGCTGCAAAGCTTGGCTAGCAATCGACGGCTGTTTCTCTGTTCAAAAGGCAGCACAAAAGAAGGGAATCAAAGACAAGCAACAAAAAAAAAAAAGCAATGGCCTCACTGCCTTTGGTTAAAAATTGTGTAAATGGCAGAAACAACTTTGCTGTTCAATGTTGGAAGAGAATAAAATGGCCCAGGAGCAGAGGAGGCCCAAGCCCGGGTTTCCAGACAAGGGTTATAGAGGAAGGCGAGAAGGGGGCAGCTGCACAATAGCGGAGCCGCGACCAGGGAAGGAGCGGCCCTACGAGACTTGGCTTCTGGTGGCGGTACTGGTACGCGCAGTAGCGTAGCGTGTATCAGTGCGCGGCCAGTGTGGCAGCCGAAAACGTGCGTAGGGGAGAGGCCGCAAATTAGCGAGATACGTGTACTTGGTACCGGTACCAGCGCCCACGTCGTGGCGCCTGGTCTAATCAAATGGAAGGCACTGCAATAATAACCATCACGAGCGTAATTTTGCAGAGGCCGCTAAATAAGGAGATCGACGGACAGACGAAATCACAGGCAGAGCGCAATAATTGGCCTTGTAATTGCCTTCGTTCAATAGCCTGGAGCTCTTATTCGTATTACTGATGGTGCATAAAACGTACTACTAGGTACTCGTAGTTCCTGTAGTCCATAGTCGCATCTCGTACATGGCGATCCTTCAAGTTCGGCCGTGAAATCCCAAACGAAGGAACCTTGGGCAAGGCTTTTTTCGCTTTTGCTTTTCGCCGTGTCAGATGGTCTCGACAACCAACGGCCCTGATTGGATCAGCGTCTTCAGCACAGCACCAGGCTAGTGGAACAACGGCCGGTGGCGCACATTGATTTGCCCTGGTCTAAAGGCCGGGGTGGCATCGGGGTCCCTGCTAGGATGTGGATGAGTCGCAGAGATTGCACTACGGGGTATCAGCTGTAGCGCCCAGAAACGGGGACCAACAGCTCCGTACTGTAACACCTCCAAGGTGCAGGTGGTGTTTGCTCTCTTCTTTTTATTTCCCTTGGTTCGAATTGCGGCGCCTGTTTTGGGCTAGGCCGCTGGAAGACGGCCTTGTGTGGCGATCAAACAAAATAGCCGTCACATGCGGAATACAGAAGCCGAGCAGAGAAGCAGCTCTTGGGGGTCCAGACGCGAGCTGACTGGAGCTGACAATCAATGGTGCCGCAGCTCACCGTGCACCACTACACACGTAGCAGCTTTTCGTAATGGCGTCCGTCTGCGGTCAGCATTTGTACTGGCGTCTAAAAAAAGACTGCCCAAGAATACCTATACTACTACTAGTACTACCTAGTATATGCTTGTAGTACTAGCTTGTTGGGCAACCATCTTCAGCACCGCCTCCATCGACCTCAGTGGATTCGCGCAGATGCCCAACGACGGATCTGGATAAACATCGACAGCTGCGTGGCCATTTAGATTAGCCGGGGATGCAGATGCAGAGAAACATCTCCAAAGAGAAGAGGATCTCAATATATGCGGGATAACCTGTCCTAGCGATCCCAATTTTTGAACAACCATGAACAACCATGCATGTTGGAGGAATAGCAGGCTTAAATAGCGTCAAGCATCATCAATCCTAGCAGCATCAGCTCGCCATATAGCGTTGACAAAGCAATTTCAAAATTAGAAATATATGATTAATGCTTTGGATAAAACTATCGTCGTCTGTGTCTGGTGATTCATGCTTCGCAGTTAATTCCCTAATCGCTGATCCCGAACAGCTAATTCTGTTTATGATTCCATCTCTTACGAATATCGTCCTCTCACAAAACCGCATAGGCAGAAACATAGCTGACACTCGAGTCACTGGGCCACACAACTTCACTACTACGGTTATACTTCACAACTCTGAAGCGGCTCTTTTTCTCATCATCGACCTCCTCGGCATAGAGCTCAAGAGCAGCCATGGCAATTCCAATTGGGTGTCTCCCGCACACCGTGTTTCCCGTACGTCTAAGATTATCCACAAAGGCATCGTGACTGCCGCTCTTGACGGCATCCATTGCTGCTTCATCGACTAGCTGAATCGTTTCGTAAATGGGCGGTCCCGATGGCCTTGGGCCATACCTATGTAAACTTTTCAGTCTGTCGATATCTCCATCAACAGTGTAAACGGCGTAGTCAAATCGTGATCCCCAGTGGCAAAAATCAGAGCTAATGATGAAGGAATTTTCCTCATCCTTGAGATAAGATAGAAGCACTCGGCCAATGTTCTTCTCATCCGCTCGGCTGGTACTTCCGACGATTATGGGAACCACTTGAGGGAAGTTGTCTAGTGTTTTGAAGGTCTGTTCACATCGTTTGTAGAGTAGTGGCAAATGCATTTCCAGAGAATGCTCTGCCTCGTCATTCTCCACGGGCATATTAGCCATCTCGCCGGCTTCTTTGATGCGTTGAATAGTATCTCTGTCCACTGTAAAATCGCCAAATGGCGTGGCATATTTTGAAAATGTCGTGACTCTGCAGCCCGGGAAGCCTATGGTATGGGATGGCCCAAGGATGAAAACTCTCTTTGCCTTGCTGAGATCAAGACAGCTGTAAGCCCACGCAGCATTTGGTCCCGAGTATTCATATCCTGCGTGTCTTTATTTGCTTATCAGTGAGGGGCTGGATTTAGGATCTACCCAGATCACTCACGGCGCAATGATTATTCGAGCCCCTGGTATAGGCAGTGAAGAGCCATCGACAGTCTCGGGAACCTTGGCAAAAAAGCCGTTGAGTTGTGGCACCAGCTTGTCTAAATCATCTTCATACCACGAGCCTGCTTTCTCAGCTCGTCTTGTGTCCGAATGGGCAAGTTTATCCGTTTCCATTTTCTCGATATCCGAAGATTACTTGTGCTTTGATATGCTGTTGGTTCGTCTCAACTGAGAGCAGGCTATGGATTGGATGATCCCCGCCTTTGTGATGCGGGGTCGTAGCATATAGCGGGCAGAAGAGCCACCTCGTAATACCTACCTGCAAGTACCTACTCGGTAGCTTACCTTACACCATGCGCCTTGGAAGTTAAACTTGGGGAGCATGTGGATTCCTTGGGTATCGCCCTTGGCATTCGCTTCGTAGACAAAGCTAAATTAATCATATTGCATGAGTATAGAGGTTTCCCTCGCTTATAAGTTGAACATTAGGTACCTATTTATTGAATGCGAATGCACTCATCCTGCCAAAATGTAATGGATACTATCTATGCTAATTTTGCCTACTCATGTTTACTTATCCTCTGCTGTTTCTTTTCTTGTCAGAGACATGCATTTCGACACAATCAGTTTTCAATATATATATATATATATATATATATAATTAATGTCCAATGATATTATATGATAATAAATACATCACCCCAGTACTCCCCTTAGTACCTAATCCACCCAGGCACCAGGCATTATCACCTCTTTTCTATTCTCGATTGATCTCCAAAATTGGCAAGCCATATATTCAAACTCCGGAGCCCATCTCAATTTCCAGTCGCTGGGACTTGGTCCAATCTCCAGGTCTATTATTCGAAACGGTACCCAATATTGCTCACCTCGCATGTTGGTGTTAGTTTCGCGACTCACTTTTGGTAGTGGCTCTCCCTTTCTCATGGGATGCCGCAACATCGTTCGTGAGTCCTGAATTGCGTCGACATCAAAAGCACCTTTTGTACTATTTTCAATGTCGCGAAGAATTAACACCTCTCGCTCCCCGTATTCTAGTAAATCGACTCCAGCATCTTCCAACAGGACAAGCCATTTATGAAGACAGCCCTTGAAGTACGCGTCCCAGCGATCGACAGATATGTCAGGACAGACGTAGCAAAGCGCTCCTCCAATAACTGACATGAGTGGAGTGCCTCTCCAAGCTGTCACTTCATACACATCCCATGGCACAATCGTTTCTACGCAGGTGAGGTCACCAAGAGTAGCAACACGGGCCATCTTGGTCACAAGATCTCCCCAATCGTTCGAGTATGTACGTAGCCACACATATGGCTTCATGCAGGTGTTCAATCTCTCCGAATATCGACATCCGAGTGCCAAAGCCGCAGAATGTACAAGGGAGACCCCCTCACAGGTTGATTGTGAAACGACATTCTGGGTAATAATTCTGTCTTCTGACAGTAGGCTCTCTAGAGTTCGGCAACGAATGACATTAAACGCTCCAAGTCGGACAGCTTCAAGACGGTCTCTCAAGGGTCGTAGATAATATTTTGGCATGAACAAGCTTCGGAAATGATGCAAAGGTTTGTCGTCAGGTGCGAACGCTCTTATGAAATCCAAGGGCCTTTCTGCGGGCAGGGAATTGGGTTCTTGGAGATATGAAGCGAATAGTTCGGCTATCAGTTGGACATTCTTCTCTGGGCGGTTGTTACTTATAGATAGCATCCTATCTGCTATAATCTCAATAGGTGATATACTACTCCAATATCAGCCATCGCCTGAGGGAAATTAGGTACCTAGGTATACCAACGTGTTTCCTGAGGTATAATCCAGTAATGGCTGGAGGCCAAGTTTAAGTAATAATTGGCATATTTCATACTGTTTACTTGATGCTGCGTACTAATAATTATAGTGAGTTTCCGATCAAATAATAAGAAATGGGCCATACTAACATATAATAATGAATCGCCGTCAGCATCACGGTCGAATGGCGATGCGTCTCTGCTGCTGAACATTTGCCGGACGCCAACTATATCCCCACACCTAATCTTCCTAATTATTTCAGAGTCGACTGGGATTACGTTGTATACGCGGTAACTATATGTCCAACCTGAAATGGCGGGCGCTGATATAAATTCGTAAACTGTTGTTGATAGCCACCTTGGCAGCTGCAGTCGTGCTCTCCAACCTCCAGTCGCATTAGTGTAAGCTAAGGCGAATCGCGCATATTGGGATATATCAAATTTCACTATATCCGTTGTTTCTCGAGACCTTTCCATTGTCCTTCTGTTTCTGAAGAGGAATTCATCGGCCTCGGTCTGAGTCTGGGGCATTTTCTCATGTAATAGTAGTGGGAGAGGTTGGCGAACATGTGCATGACAGTGTGGCTGAACCCGTGCTGCGGAAACTTGAGAACTTAGTTTCCGAAGCATTGCCCTAGTATTTTAACGTTAGAATGCCGTATCTGTATACTAAACAGAGGAATGCCTTAATATACAAGCCTTAAACTTACATCTGGTACGATTGTATCGCCAACTGCAAAAAATTCATGCACCGAGACATACTTTGTTCAAGCCTCTCCACGACCGATTTATTGAGCATAATCTTGACAGTAGCATATTTGCGCTTTATGCTTTTCTTTGCTTGTAGCTGTTCTCGCATATCAGCCACTATTAAGCCTAATGAATCATGTGCCTTCTTTGACAAGTCAAGACAGTTTTTGAACGATGCGGAGACATCATCTTGATTGAAGTGCTCTTCGATCTCTGTGAAGATTGGTTCAAGAGCCTTTAAGTGCTCTACGAGTCCTGAAACCCCGTCGGGGACGCCTCGAAATTCCTGCCATAGCCGGTGAGTCTGGTAAATGAGTGTTGCCACACGTGGCACCGTATTTATCACATCGAGGTTGGTGGTCATGTCTCTCTGCTTTAGAGACTCAAGGTAGACAAAGGCAGCGCGGGACGTGCTTGGAAGGAATGCGATGACCGCACAAGAGATCGACCATAGCCAGACAAGAAGATCGCATAGCAAATAACCGCTTTGAAAAAATGGCTTGCAGTCCTAAGAAATCATATGTGGCAGCAGAAGAGGGCACTGCCTCTTTCCAGCGAGAGGCAGCAACACATTGTATTCTGTCAAAGCAGGCGAAAAGGCTGTGGTGCGGCCTCTTACATGGGGGCGGGCGGCAGGCAGACAGAAGCAGAAACGATCAAACGACATTGGTTGATAGGCATACCGCTGCATGGGCTGTTATGCTGTTGGACCTTGTCCCTGCTTTTATATGGAGTACAAAAAGCAAACTGGGCGGCTCAGGTCATGTCCTATTCGCCCTTTGGGCGGAATGGGGGGTTAGGGTCGCAAGAATGGGCCGACATGGCATGGATACATGTATATTTAAGAACTGGCATCCATCAATCAGCAATGGTTTGTTGTATAAAGCTACCGAGTGAAAATACACACAACTGTGAATGAGAACATTGTATTTATGGAGAAGAAAAGATTTGCATATACATGTATGTAATGATAGCGTATATACATACCTATTTGATTTATTAAGCCGAACATTAGTGTATGATAAGCAGCAACAATAGTTACAGCAGCAATAAAAATAGTAGCGGTAGTAGAATCAGCAGGGCAGACAAAAAAAATGGTGGTAATAAAAGCAGTAGAAAACTACCTATTCAAGTCAGATATCTCATATGGCAATGATTATCACGTGTGTAAAGGTAGAGCTGTGTGCTGGCAGCTATAGAATTCCCTTATTTTTTGGTTCCCACTTTGGCTGTTTATACTCGTACCTACATATCAGGTCTCCGCCCTTTCTTTCTTCACATTTTCCGTGGTGTTGCTTACTAGATTTCTATCTCGTTTGTGATTGAATTTGTAAAAGAAGACAGCCTCATTTGAATTTTCCAAGGCGCAGCCTCCCGCCAGCGCTACTGCTGAATGCCGGCGAGATATTCTACGTGGCATATCTCATGCAAGTGGTGTTTCATAATCATCCCATCCTCCACGAACACGAGAGAGCAGCCCGAGAATAGTTTTGTCTCAAAAGATGCAATTTAAGCAGCTTCATAGATTAGCAGAGTGTGAAGTTTGAAATAATGTTATAATAGAAGCTATAATAGCATGTGCTAGCTTATGTCTGGGGCCTCTGTCTTGGACTAATACTTGGTTCAAGTTCCAATTCCAAGTGGTGTAACACAAGCATGGGTTGATTGGCATTAGGGTCCTTGAGCTGTTTTTTCTTACGATATTACTCTCACTTCCTCGGGTAGGTACGGCGAGATGGGGCAATCACGAGCGCTGTATGATCCGGACCGTGCTTCAAGTATGAAGGATCCTGCACGTTATGCGGGTACTGTGTTACGGCCTACCCTGTGATACCCTCCGATATGCCCGTCTTAGTCGTAGGATCAGTACACAAGTAGGTAATAGTTATTTGCTCAGGTCATGTACGTAAGCGAAATAAGGGCTATGGAACTGTCTTAGCCGTTGACTGAAAAAGCTCAATCTTATCGGGATATGAAGCCCTGTAAACTAAACCGGATAGTGAGATATTATTAGATAGTACAAATCCAGCCCAGCAACTACCTAGTTGGACATGGCGACTGCGTTTCAAAAGGCAGTTGAGCCACATCTTGCTAAAGAGCGGTATTCGATCCAGATCATCTCCGTCGAGGCTTGGCGGCCTGTTGACGTAGCGTTTTGCCACCGGCCATCTCGATGATGTCTTTGTGGGTGGCCTTTGTGGAGGATTGGCCACTAACAAGCGTGAAAAGCACATACCAAGCTGCAGTGTGCGTGCCGCCATCTACACGGTATGCAACGCTACGAGATCGCAGCATGCATGGAACACTTGATAGCGCCGTATATTCCTCCTTGTGCCTACAGTGGCTGCATAAGTTGGAACTTGTATAATTATGTGGAATTAGACTTTTGCTGGGCAAAGGCTACGCGAATTTCGCCGCTTGTACTACTGAATACCTGCGTGTACTAAAAGCGCACGCCTTTGTCTAGGCACATGTTCTTTTTTTAGAGTATTGCCGGCAGCGCTCAAAGACAGAGTTCAGGGACAGAGTTCAGGGACAGAGTTCAAAAGCAGAGTTCAAAAGCAGAGTTCAAAAGCAGAGTTCAAAAGCAGAGTTCAAAGGCAGAGCCCAGGGGCAGAGCTCAAAGGCAGCGTGCAAAAGGCTGCATATAAAAGCGGCGTTTGAAGCAGCAAAGTAGCATTGCCAAACTCAACGCAGTCATCATCCAGTTCAGGAACAGGATCCAGGAAATGGCGCCACGCTGACGGCTTAGACAGTATGAGTCCTCCGTTGGCGGATATACTGTGCCCCAGCCTAATGCAACACTTCGTACATACGAGTAACCTTAGCCAAGGTTGCCCGGTAGGTATTTAATCGGCCACCTGCAGCTACCTATAGATAGCGCGCTCAACTAATATCTCGCCTCCCTCCGACTCAGCCAAGTCAATTGACCTTGCCAGTGGCGACGATGCCGTCCTTCCCTCTGTTTGCCCTGCCATCATTATTAACCATCGCCGAAGCGTTGCATCCACGTGTTCACTCAAGGGCTGATTGCACCAGCACTGATTAAAGCCCTAACCAACCTGCACGGGCCTTGGGCATCCTCGGATAGCATTCCAATTGTTTCGTGTCAAGGCGTCAGTTTAGACTGTGCCACATCGAAATAGCGGCTTCCAGCGCTATTCAAACATACATTACAGCATTGCAGCTGACGCTATTAACGGGGACCCCACCTGCGACCAACAACATTTTGATCTCGGAACCTGCATCAATTGAAATTACAAAAGTACCCACGACTTATCGCAAATTTTCTCCCTCCGTCAACTTTTCCATCACACATCTTTGTGCCCTCTTTACGACCTCGTACTCTGATTATCTGACCCATTCTTCACCCGACCAGGCGCGCCGGTTTGGTGCTGCATTCCTGTTCGCCATGCCAAGCACCTCCAGCATGGCGTGGTCCAAGAGCACCCGCATCAAAATCATGATCGCCATCGACACGGCCTTCTTCCTGCTCGAGTTGATATGTGGTTTCCTGGCGCATTCGCTGGCGCTGACAGCCGATGCTTTCCACATGGTATGTTGCGCGATCCCCTTTCACGTAGCCTGCATCCCAAGACGTCGATCCCTGGAGAGCAATCAAATCACGTCATGCTAACTGTCTGTTTACAGCTGAACGATATTATCTCTCTGGCCATCGGTCTGTGGGCCGTGATAGCGTCGCAGAAGGCTACAACCGACGAATTTACCTTTGGCGTAAGTTCTATACATGTTCCATGCAAACCAAACGTAAACACATGCAGCTGACACCCCTTGCCTGCAGTGGGTACGAGCCGAGATCCTGGGTGCCTTCTTCAACGCCGTCTTCTTAATCGCGCTTTGCGTGTCCATCATTCTCGAAGCCTTGACTCGCTTTGTCGAGCCGCCCGAAATCAATAATCCCAAGCTTATTCTTATTGTTGGCTGTGCCGGCCTGTTCTCCAACTTACTGGGCTTTGTGGTCTTGGGAGGCCACGGACATGACCACGGCCATGACCATGATCACGACCACGAACATGAGCATGACGACCACGACCACGACCATGAACACGATCATGAGCATGAGCATGAGCACAACCATTCCCATGGAAGCAGCTGCGATGTCGAACAGAGACGACACCCTGGCGGTGATTTCGCTGACGAAGAGGGAGCCGTTGGTGACATCCTGCCAGAGGTGATTGTCCAAAGAGCCGTCATGGCAGGCCGCCGAGCCAGCACCGATAGCCCCGAGACGGCTAGACGTATTCACTTTGGCGACGATTCTACAAACCGGGACGAATCCAACGGAACCAGTCGAATGTCTGTCCAGTCTAGGGGACGAGAACACCAGCGCCGACCGAGCAGAGGTCATGCTCGATTCACTAGTATCGAAGATATGAGCATTCACCCTGCCAGCTTCCGCCAGGAAATTATCGCTGCTAGTAGAGCTGCATCGTCCAATGTCCATGCCGAAGATGGTGATGAGTCTCCCTTTGCAAATTCAGAGACGGAGGCCAATGAAGAGTCGGCACTCCTTCAGGATGGAAAGGCATCTCATCTTTCCTACTCTACTGGTTCGGCCTCCAAGAAGCAGAGAACACGACGAGATTCTAGCGTGCACCATGGCCACAACCACACTCTCCCGAGAGAGGCTGGCGCTAAAGTCAGTGGCCATAACCATGCCGATATGGGCATGCATGCCATGATGCTTCATGTGATTGGTGATGCGCTGGGAAATGTCGGTGTCATTATAACGGCGCTCGTCATCTGGCTCACCAACTGGCCCGGCAAACTCTATGCTGATCCGGCGGTCTCGCTCGTCATTACAGCCATCATTCTTAAGACATCGATTCCCCTGACCCTTGCCACTTCACGTGTCTTGCTCCAAGCCACTCCTGAAAATATCCGTATCCCGGAAATCCGCCAGGATATTGAAAAGCTTCCTGGAGTCGTCAGCTGCCATCATATTCACGTCTGGCAGCTTTCTGATACAAAGATCGTAGCCAGCATGCATCTCCAAGTCTCCTTCCCGATCAACACACACAGCGGAGAGAAGTACATGCAGCTAGCGAGGCGTGCCAGGAAATGTCTCCATGGCTATGGTATACACAGTGCCACTATTCAGCCCGAGTTTTGTCTTGATATTAAGCATCAGCACGACGGCGAGGCACCGGTATTCTCACATGATGGGGCATCTGATGAACAAATTCGACCATGCCTCCTTGAATGCGTTGATAACTGCCGAGAACAAGGGTGCTGTATGGTCGATACCTCGTCAGCTAGCTCAACTCGAAGAGCTAGCGAATCTTCACGCAGCGAGAGCTCTCAGCATCATCACCAGCATTAAACATTAAACACTACCCGTTCTCTCGACCTATTCGCGTAAGATGACTGGGTTGGACAATGAGTAAAAAACAGCGGGCTTCTTATGCAACTCCCACCAACGCATTTCAGACTTTCCAGTATGAAGCTTGTGCTTGATCTAACCCAGCTTGCTACCTTTTTTCCCCTTACCAGTATTTTTTAATAGTTATCATTTGGTTTTATGGTCTTACGGTTGACTGGCGTTGTTGTGCTTTGGGCGATGGAAAAAAAACCCGAAACTTGGCTAGATTTTTTATCCTTTCTTTTCTACACAGCATGTATTAATTTTTTTCTTTTGTTCTCCTTCTCTGTGCTAGAGAAGAGAGATTTAGCTATTTAGAGCGTGGTACATCGGCATGTGGAGGCCATCAAGCGACCAAGAGGAGGACTTGACCATCGCTTCTTCGCGGAAGAGTTGAGTTGAATATGTACCGAAGAATCTCATTAGAGGGGAGATGGCGTGAAAACGATGATTAAAAATGGGCGCGCTCGATGAGTGCTTTTATTACATCTGGACTGCAGCGTTGATTAATAAATAACACAAGCGAAAATTACGAGATTTGATCACTTTTAGTGCATGAATTAGTGGCGTGAATGCTGTGATCCATCATCCTGTTTCGATATAGCAGAATTGCTATAGCATATGGATCGTTTTGAACTTCAAAGATCCGTGATATATTAGTTGTTCGAGGAGAGTAACTCTCTTATAGATTAAAGGCGTATCTGCTGGACATATGCAAGATTGAAGCATCATCTTGAAATGCCCCGTGTACGATGTCGAACAACTAATAATATACCATCTGGCACAATCGTCTTCAGCTTTATGACAACAGCCTTGTATATTAGCAACTGTGCTTCGCACAAGTCTTCTCACTAATTCATTTCGACATTAGATCTACTTGTTTCACAACTTTCATTGATCACAGCTCCTGCTGGTATGGTGATCCACCTACTTCGTAACAACACATGGATGTACAAGCTTCTATTAGATAATTCTATAATTGGGTTGTATAGATACCCTAGATATTGTTCACCCTCGGTCGTATAAGCGAGAGTGACAACTTTGGCTAGGCCCTTCTTCGTCTACATAACACGAAGCAAAGCGAAGAGCCCTTAAACGAGACGAAGTTTGAAGAAGAAGAAAAAAGAAGTTGATTATTAGGCTATAATATCCTAAAATAGCAGAGCTTATTCCACTCAAACGAGGCCCTATTACGGAATCTGAATATAGCTGACGGTGGTCGTATGAGCATATACGTGAGCGATTCATGTCCCGTTCTAGCGGTGTCTACGGTATTCTCGGCTTATTGAGCTACATTCAGGTGGACTCTTTCAATACCCAGCCTTGAACCTCCCCCCCTTTTTTTTTACAATGCTGAGGTGATCAGAGAGCACCCTCTTACAAAGTAATACCTACTGCTAATAATCTCCCTGTTGGAGCTTGTAGCATGCAATATGCAGAGGACAGCTCATATCATTCATCTCGGGAGATATATGGAGACAGGTACCACAAGTAGCATCATCAGCTCCTCACCGACGTAGTGGCGAGAGATGTGTTGTACAGCCAAGAGGTGAGAAGGCGTTAGTGCCAGCAGTCAGAGTACAAGTGATCAGTGACTGTGATCCATGGAAAGCCGGTGAGGCTGGAACCCGGCTGCTCCGCCTGCATGTCCCATTGGTCCCGAATCCCACGATATCATGAGCTGAGAGGGTGAAAGAGGCCCTTACAGACACTCCTTGCGCAGCCTTGGACTAGGAACCCTAGGAATACATACGTATCTAGTCCACAATGGAGGAGATCCAACGTGGCTTCGATTGTCTGGCATAGCTATCGTGGCAATAATGGAGCACCGTTACGTACGAATACTCCGTGCTCCCTACTAGTTTAGAGGTTAGCAACGGCACGAGTAATACGGAGTAATAATAGCAGCGATATGAAAGCAGACAGGCATATCTATTGGAGCAGATGCCATCGACGCAGCCCTAGGGCTCAGGGAGCTGGGCCGTGAGTCTGCACGTGCCATCCGCAAGACAAGAATAGCCATCATAGACGTCAAACCTGCCGGACAAAGCGAGATTGGCTTCTGGATCAGCGGGATTCTAGACAAGTCACAGTCACAGAGGGATCCTCGTGCATCGGGTGTTCAGGCACAGGTAGGGCCTCGTCAACGAACGACGTTGGTTCAGGTCTTCCGCTTCAGTCGTAACCCTTCCCTTTCAGGCGGGACGGCCCCTGTGTCTCTGCTTGACCTGCTTGACCAGGGTTGAGATGAGGTGCCACGGCATGGTGTCTCCTGGGAGCAACTGCTGGGGGCGTCCCTGTCTGCCCGTTGATTTGAAGGCCTGAGGGATGGACAGACGGCAATCCAGTATGTAGGGAAGCAGTTGGAAGACAAATCACGAGATATCAAAGGCAATTATTCAAAGTTATGCTTGTGCTCAGCCAGTACTATTTTCGGTGGACTCTCTCCCTTTAGCATGTATCACGGTGATTAATCGTAGCCGGGGTTCCCAAGGCAGCTGGTGCCACGGCAACTCGTACAGTAACAGTGCTAGGACTTTCATTTCATGGGTCATGGCATTATGCATTGAGACTAGTAGCAGTAGTGCTACTACCACTACCAGCTCCCACACACTGTTTGCAGTGCTTGGCATGATCAAGCGGTGTTATTCAACAGGGCTTATTCAATGTATCCATCAGCTCCGTATCGTTCGTAATCGAGATTCCAATGGCAAGGGGGCAAGTCAGGAGAAAGGCTTCGGAGAAACGGGGCGTCTCGTGTCGTCAATCGCATTCGGGGCAGCTGCTCAAAGCGGGAACAGGCGAGCTGGGAGTCGAGCTCTTTGATTGCACAGTAATTTGATACGCCCGTCCCAGTTCCCTGCTTATTAGCCGCAGATGCGGGCAGAAGCGAAGGGGGCGCCATACTTGTACCTACCAATATGCGGGTGGGACGCAGCTGGTAACGTAGCTCGTAAAAAAAGCACGGAGTAATCGGGAGCAGTCGTCGCATCCAATGCCGTCGGCGTGATTGCAATATGCTGTAAGGCGATAAGGAGGAGCCAATGGTAGCCGTGGCTATGATTTGTATTTGTTCGCTAGACTTTGTACCTGGCAGAGCCGGCAGAATGCTCGACACAAAAGATAGGAGGCTACTTTGTAGCTCCGCAGTAGCACTTTGTGCTCCATATTCGAAATGAAGCCGGGTTGTGGAGAATAGAGTAGTAATTGGCCTGGGGTAGTATGTCATAATGCTAAAATAGGAAACGCACACCACTCTTACGGAAAACACCGTTCCGCTGGATGTGCGTGATGAGGGAGCGTACAATCATCAAATTATGTGTGGCCTTGCATATCTCGTAGGTGTTGGCAGCTCTGGTCAAGCAGCCGTGGATACATACAAAGAGTACGGCCACGAGCAGCATTTGCTCATTTCACGCAATAGGCTTTTGTTGGTTGGCAGTAGCTTGACACGGCTTGCAGAAAGCCACGGTCGGACGGCTAGCCTTGAATTCTACTTGTAGTACTTGTCATCTGGCAGAGAATCGGCGACTGGCTCGCGCCAACGAGGCCACACTAGTGACCCCCTTAGATCTGACGGCAATATTGGCTTGATGAAATTGCGCCAGACCTGGAAACACTTGTGTGGAGGGAGTGTTCCGAAGCGACTTTCGCAATCTGCCTCCTCCGATCGGATCTGGGGATCGCGCCGAAGGGGGGGCAGCTTTGTCAATGTCAATTGAAAATAATATTATGTCAGTGCCAATTTGGGACGCACGACAAAAGTCGGTATGGAAGACGAAGGATGCTGCATGTGGTGGCGCCGCACAGCCTTTTGGAGTACATGCCCCAACACCACCGATGCAGCCGTCTCATTCCGCCTCATTTTCGGCCCCCTCTGCACACTTCTAGACGAATTTGATAGTAGTCTGCTCGGCTGAAAAAAATGGCTACTCGAGGGCGCCGTGCGGACCATGGACCGCCGACAAAATCGTACGTTTTATTCGGTCTTGTTTCGAGACGATCCCCGCAGGCTTGCCAGAGCTCAGCTGAAATCTAGCCTTATCTGACTGGTGGCGTCGTGGCTAATTTATGCTGCATAGTCAGCCAAGCCGTGATAGGGCGAAATGTACCAGGACGCTTCTCCATGTCCTGCCTTTCATCACCGATAAGAGCTCTCATAGGCTGGCACACAACCACAGCTGACGCCGAGCCTTTCCTGTCACTGGCACAATTTGGCATTGCTTCAGGGAGATGGCATTCCAAGGGATTATATTGGCTTCAACGGGACCGGGTAGAGCGATTGGTGCACCAAACAGCGATATGGCCGCTGGGCATTGCAACCATATTCTTTTGCCATCATGCAGAGCATCGGAGAGAGTATTGGCGATCGGCAGCAGCTGAACAATGCATAGGCAAGCTCGCAGCTTGGGGGTGGTATTCCATCGCCAAATCACCAAAAACAGCTTCCCTAGGGCCAACAGGGAGGGCTCAAGGAAAGCCGTCTATGCAACCATATCTGAGACGCCGGCGTCGTGCAGGGCCTGGAAGCGTCTCTCGACAAAGCAAATCGATGCGAATGGCACGATCAGAGGCACTCGAGGGGCACTGTCGCTTCAATCGTCGGTGTTTGTAAGGTTGAAGTTTTGCGAGCCCTCGATTTTTCACCGTAACTCTCATTTTTTCCGCATCGGCGTGCCTGGACTCGGCAAGCTGCGGGTACCGCCTTCCTTGGTTGGCCACCTTCTCGTAATAGTCCACACATACGGCAGGTACGGAGCACCACTCTTGGCTCCGTAAAGAGTGCAAGTGCGGACGACGCATGTACATACACTACAGTACGTACTGCTACTACTGCTTGTACCGCTACTCGTGCTCGCAACCCGTGCTCGAATCTGCTCCCTCACATGCATCAACTTTTTTTTTTTTTTTCTCGGCTCCTCCTTTGCTCCATTCAGCACGTCTGGACCGGGACCCGGGCCACGATTTGCTAATTGGCGGAGCTAGACGGAGTTTAGAATAGGGCCAATGGGCTGCAAAAGTCCTCGTAGCCAATCTTGCACAATTGGAGGGAAGGATTCTTCTATGCGAGATATTCCCAAGTAGGCCTCTAGCTTGGCTGATATTGCGTAAAGGCACCAGGGCGTCGGTGTCCAATTCCTCCATGCTAAACTCCTAGTAACATAGTAACATGCTGCAACCCAAGCTGTATGATTAGGGAATGTACTAAGCAGTACTTTGTAACCGCAGTCTGGCCTAAAGAACCAGGCAGTGGATTCAGATGCTCCATTGGCGTACTGTCGCTTCCTAAAGTCTAGACGTCATTCTGGCCAACTAGCTCAGCTTCCACAGTCAATCTCGCCCCTCTAATAGCGTCCAACAAAGAGGCCTTTTTCCTTTCCAACAGCCACGCCTCGCGCCTGTCGCTTAGCTGCATCCTGGCGCTCAATTAGAGGCGAAGACGACATCGCCGAAGGCCGAGAATACTTTGTATATTTACACAATGGACTCTCCGCAGCAGTTGGGGGCTTGCTTGTCCAAAGTTGAGCACAACGCCCACGCCTGGCTTGACATGACAAGGAACAGGCTTCAGCGTCTTTAGACTCGACTTGACCAGGATTTGCTCTTCCCGAAGCCCCACGCATTTTTTTACGCCATGTGGCCACGAAATCGGAATGGCGTTAGTATCCAATCGCTGCGGCTTATACCGTGACCTTTTCGCGTTCATGTTCATCTTTGTATCTGATGGGGGCTTGATCCTTGCGTGTTGCAGTTGGCGTAAGACTACTGTATGTAGCACTTGTAAATCTTTGATGTTGCCAAGGAACGGCCTATAAATTGTGAGTAGTGCATCCTCCTTTTCCCGGCATTCCCATAACTAGGTTAGGTAGTTGCTGCTACAAGTATCCAGCAGCAGTATCTTGAACAGTCTGACTTGTGTATTACAATACTAGTAGTATACATGGTATCTAAACTTATGCTAGATTATAGAATCTCACCCAATCACCCAAAGGTGGGACTGTCAAAAAAAGCCTTTTATTGCGTCTTGTTAGGAAGTTGCCGAAACTGCAACAATTCGTTATATCGTCGCTGTAAAGACGGTGTGACCATCATATATAGCAGCGTTCACTGCATGGCCTAAATCTCGTAGCATTTTTCACGCTGATCTTGACACTTGTCCTATGCTGCAGGAGTACGAGCTTATAAAGTAGCATAGCACCAGTAATCAATGCAGTATATGCTCAACTTGCCTTTCCGATGCAAGGCCGACGCTTAGCCCCACGCACCTGGGGACGTGATCCGAGATTCCAGTCCAATGGGGCCCCTGGCGTATCGCGCTCTTGCATACATATTGTACATGTCCTAGCCAGAGGCTGCTCCGTAGAGGGGCAAACGCGACGCAGTAGCACATGGTCGCGCCTCGAATCGGCGACCAGCTAATGCCATTGGCAGACGGACATGTCAGTCTGCCTATTATGTACGTGTGTGCGTCAGCGAGGCACCCGCAACAAGCCGGGGCCGAACGTATGTATGCACATACATTTATTAGAGGGGCGTTTGCTGCGAACCACACAGCAAGTAGGTTAGTGGTAGAATCTCCGCGATTGGGAGAGAAGGAAAGAAAAATTTTGATAAATGAGGGGAGGCAATAACGTTGTGTAGTGGCTTTTTGGCCATGCACGGAGTACATTGGCATACTTACACGTGCTCTCTTCCCGAGAGAGGGCATTCGGAATGAGTCGAGATGAATTAGCCATCAGTAGCAGGAAATCTTACTGCCTCAACCGCAACTGCACACGCACGCACGCACGCACGCACACGCTGGTAATACGGCGCTGATGGCTGATGGCTCACGGCCGACGGAGTGCCGGCCACCGCCGGGCTTTTGGCGCGTGGCTGACGGTGACCCGGCGCTCCGGCTATTCTCTCGGGGTCGCACGCGCGCGACAACCCCGGAGACCGGAGGCGTCTTTTTGCCTCGCGGCTGGGGGTGACGAGTCTGGCTGGCGTTTGCCTCATCGCGTTGCTAGCCATTATGAGAGCGTGTCGTGGCGGCGGCTATTGTCTTGAAGCATGGAGAATGCCTGTGCAGCCTAACATATCTGCCGGGTTCTGCAAGCGACACCCTTGCTCCTCATCGTCACCTACCCAGGCATGTTCGCTCGTTACTAACGCCCTTGCTAGTTGTATTATGGAGTATGCGCGCATATACCTGCAAGTATTCGTACTTTTGGTTCCCGTAAAGTTTACCGTCCACCATTGAGTTGGCTACTGCTAATATAACATGAGACCGTCTTGCAGCCATCATGCTAAGCGGCAGCCCAGCACTTTGCCTCATCATTCATAGTGCAGATGCACCAAAGCCTCATCAAAAGTCTGTAGCCGAAAAAGAGACTCGTCAATGGGCACTACCGCTTTGGGCACCGGCCGAGGCTACATCAAGCATGCATATACATGTACGACGCTATATCATTCCTAATCTTCAACAGCGGTGAACGCTGCATATTGCTATGCTGTTAGTGGTATGGGGGTAGTAGTAGATGACAAGCCCGACAGGGTAAAAGCTGTCACGACGCACTGACATTTCGTGGCACCACAGAGAGAAAGAAAATTTTATATTGCCTTTTTCACCGCGGAAACCGCAGCTTTTTTTGAATAGTGGAATTCCTGCCTACCAATCGGCAAAAAGAAGTTTTTTTTTTCTCTGTCCTCCACAAGCTTACGGGTCAATATGGATGCTTCGGGAAGACCGCTTTTTTTTTTTTTTTACACACCAGCTCCCCACGTAGCAAGCCATTCGGTATGCCATTTTTCCACTTTCCTTATCTGCATGTGTGACGAAGAAGCGAACGGTGCAAAAATGCTCTGCATGTATCCGCAATCCTGCCTGATAATGATTTATGGAGGCTCGCAATTGAGCATTTGTGGAACATTTGCCAAAGGCAATAACACGCTGCTGCCTACTCCAAAGAGTAGGTGCTTGCAGTCTGCTGCATCAGCGCAATTCTTGCTCTAGCAGCGCTGAGACGACGGAGGCGCGTATGTGACGAATTGCCCTTTTTCCTCTTCATTCCTACCCCTTCCTCTGTGGCTCACATTTTGGGGTCCGATCTAATGGAACTTGGGTCGGCACCAAGTGCGGAGTAGATACATCGTGCCCGAACAAACTACCTTAGAGGTAGCTAGAGGTATCTGCATACATACAATCTGCCATGTTACTACTAGCTTGGGGGGGGGTTCAAGGTAGGGACTCTTAGTAATGCAAGGACAAATGTTTGACGCCTCTTGTTCCCTTTTGCGCGGATACTTTGCGTGTACGGAGTGGGATGAATGGGTTCCATATAATGAATGACCCGGCAAAAGCGCTTGACGCTCCGGCGTACGGGAAGCTCGACGTAGTTGATACAAAGTCTTAGACCCGATGGGGCGGATAAAAGGCCCCCATGAGACTAGTCGCCCTGACACACCCAGTCGTTTTGCTCGGTGCTTCAGAGAGTTTTGCGTGCCCTTGATCACACTGAAGAGTCATATGGATAGGCGTGAATGTCATATAAGAGTGACCTGAAATACATCAATTCAAATATTCCATCACACTCTATGCCCCATCAAAGCTCCATCAAAGCTAACATCTCCCTCACCATAAAAAAAACACATTCACTACGTAAGAAGAAGGAAGAAAACGGCGGATTGTAGAGCAAAGCTTCCCCACCGCCATTAAGCAAACGCCACAAAAAAAAAACGGAGCAAGGGTTCAATTGCCTTGTTGCCTCTTTGGGAGAGCTCTTCAGCCTCGTTTCCATCCGACCTTTCCACACCAGGCAAGCTTCTAGAACAGAGAATGGCGCTCCCCCACTCGGTTTTCTTCTGCACTGCCGTATTAGTACAAACATACAACATACAAAATTTTTAGTGCAACGCCTTTGTGCTATGAATAGTACCCATTTAAGCGTTTAGTGCTGGGCATTATGAGTTTTAATGCGATTTGTACATGCAAAGTAGCTTTTTTCTGCACAGGCAGCAGCTGTGCACTGCATGCACCATGTAATTTAGGTATTCTGTACGCCCGTCACAAAAGCGCATTCAAGAGAAAAAGCAAGATTGACGCATGCATATGCAGTCCGTCCCGTATACTAAATGCTCGGTATCTCTCCGCCAACCCGTCACCCAACGCTCAGCCAAACGAGAGAAAATTTTCAAGCAAATTTTCATTCTCCGGACAACGAGCCGCAATATCCACTGCCTCTCGGTTTTGCTGTCTTTACGATTCCGCTGCAGAAGTGTTAGCGCGGCCCAGTGGTTCCCTCTCGTCGTTGGACACAATACGGGGCCACTACTGCTAGTTCCCTGCCATGGGACGACCCACAGGGCACTTCACGCCCCCAAGCCAAAACTACCGGCAGTGAGAGCCTGGAGCAGAACCATCCACCATTTCCTGTGCCAGAAAGCATCATCACAAGGGTATCTATCATGAAAAGAGGAGGAAGAAAAAAACTTTTCCCCCTCACTTTATATCATTCCACTTTGTAACGGTAGTTGGCCTCCCTACTTCCACCACCTGCAGGAGGCTAAGTGCATATGCATGTGTAACAATTGTGTAAAGTGCTTGCATTCACAAAGCCCCCTTTCCACCAACGTAGAGTGCACACATGATATGTTACTTCTACTATCGCTTTTTGCAAAGACAAGAAGCATTTCCACTGTACAGCAATAGAAGTAATTTCTGCCTTATACAAATGAGTGAGGATTTGTAAAGTCTCCAGCAGCTTTATTCAGCCAAGACACTCTAACCATACTAGTAGAAGTTACTTACAGGTAGCTCAGTACCTGTGGCATCCGGCGTGTTGTACAATGCCTCCAGCAAATTAGTACGCCAGAGGGCGAAAAGATAACCGAAGCTAGCGGCCGAGACGGTTAAAAAAAGATCAGGAATGAAAATGAACATCAATCACTTTTTTGTGCGTGAAATGTTTGATATACAGGAACATCCGATATTGGTGATGATTTCCTTTGAAACGTACATGGTCTCGCGGAACCTGAGGCCCGTCCATCCCTTTAAAGACCTCAGCACAGCCTCGTTCTTTAATTGCTGGTTCGCTACAAAGACATTTTCACGGTCAATCTCAGAATCCGAATCCAGGGATGCGGCTACAGCCGATCAAATGCAAAGCACGGCGTTTGTTCTCCTGCCGTTCCGCACAGCGGCATGTCAAAAGCGAGGCGTGTACTCTGCATGTACACATGAAGAAGCAGCTCATCCGAAGGGTGGAGCCATTCCGTCGGTACAGAAAACCGGGCTCTTGGTGACTTTTTTTCTACCCATGGTAACAACGGAGGATCCCAGAATCCATTGACCAGCAATGGGTTTCTGTTACCATCCTCCTCATTGGAGCTGCGAGGCTTCTGTGGTCCAGTGGTACTAGCATCTACCACCAGACTAATAGTGGTGCTAAAGCATCGGATGAATATCCCCACCCAAAAGTGTCGGTAGTCTATATCATGGCAGGGTGTTTGCCTAACAAAATGGCCCTCTCAGACGTTTTTAAGGATCAGTTGCTCATAAAAAATGGGTAGCCTTCATATCGCATTGGCGAGACTTCATTTGCCTTTGGGCAGGCACTGCTCCGTATGAGCAAAGGGGCGGTCGTCTCCCTACGTCGAGTCGCGCGACGGCCATTTAGGCGATATTGGACAGTCGCAATTTACGAGCACATGCAGGCGGCCGCCACTCTTGGCCAATCGAGTGCGCCACTGGGGCTAGCTTGAATCCTGAAGATCTCAGCGAATAGGAGAAGATGTACATGAAACCAAGAGGGATCTGCTTAATCTGCCTTGCCTTGACCAAGCTCCGACGCGAGAGTCTCCTATGTACTCCTCCGTGACCAGCCACGAGCGCGGGGGGAAGCAGCGCGGCATGTTCTCATATAGCAGGCTTGATCGAATGCCCAATGGCAGATCGAGAACCAAGCCATTGCTGATGTTATCGAAAGTGGCTTTCTCCGCCTGGATCTTCCTGTGGTTCAAAAAGGAGGATCGGCCTACGACTGCAGCCACAGGATCAGCTGCCTTTCTCGCGAGGGCGATTACCTCATGCGGATATACTGATCGTCGCTGGTAAATTTCGGAGCTAAGGCTTGCCGGCGGGGAGCTTAGGAGTACACCAATACACGTAGATGCAAGCGTAGCGATGGCCTCTCGTCGTCGATTGACGGTATCAAGAAGAACATTTAGCGTGCCTTTTCAGTATCGATTATCGTGCGTCAACCCGCCGCTGAGGGAGATCCGTCTGCGCGAAAGAAATGTTCCTTTTTAGAGTGGCGAGATCTTCCTGCGCGTCAACTGTGCGCTGCGTGAGCGTATGTACAATTTCGGCATGCGTATGCAAGCCAGCGCTGCTTGGAAACCCGTGATTGGAGACGTCTCGCAATCTGCCAAGCCAAAGTAGCCGGGAGATTGGGATTATCACGACACTAGGGAGGCAGCATGTCCAGAATGGTATCATCTATAACGTCAGATTGACATGGCATCTCCTTCGCGCCGGTTCACTGCGTTCCTGAGGTCCACTGATGAGGGGTAGGGTAGGGTCAAAGAGGGCATTTGACGGCTGTACAAGACACAAGACTCAGCCTGAAAGTGAATGAAGACGGCCATGACTGGTTCGTTTTGAGCCTCCAAAAATTTGACGTACAGCAATCGGCCTACGCATCTCCACTCAGCCTTTCCTCTCTTGCCTCGCTTCTTTAGTGATAATGGATGGGAAAGTAGGATTGTTGTAGCATAGTGCTGATGTGTTGGTGGGTTGTATTTGGGGGTTTCAGCAGCAGAGAAACCGCGTTGTCGCGTTTAATTGGGCGCTCCGGAGATGGGCGGCGCGTTGAGCATTGATTAAATCTCACACAGACAAAGGCTCCCCATAAAAAATCAACCACCAACGCGCGCTCGACTTTAAATACCAAGAATGGCCAAGGCCAGAAATCCATCTCGCGTTTGCCTTTTGGATGGCGCCAAAGCTAACCTGCCAAATCCCAGCGAGAGCGGTCGATCTTTGGGGCTTGGTGCCGGTGGTGTTTCCCCTCCTGGAAACATGTCGTGCTCCGGGGAGAAAAAAATTAGATACGTCGTCTCACTTGCGGAGTAAGCGAATCTGTAGTCGAATGTCATGCTCTCGAGAGCTAAATGGCTAGGCATGTTCAATACAACGACGGCAGTGTTCTAGATACGGGCGTCCAAGATGCGCGGCACGAAATGCACCCAGCATGCATATGCAGGCCCGGAGGATGCTCTCCCAAGCAGGTTCAATGCAGATAATCTTGACGACCGCATATCGTCATCCTGCTTGATCACCTCCCTCTTAGGAATTCGTGAAAAAAAGTTCGCGATTTCACTGCATCGATATTTCCCTCGGCGTTGAAGCTGCAAGGGTATCGATTTCTGTAGGGCAGTGAATGAATGACTAAGAAAAAGCCTCTGGGGTACCTACTAGCAATGGAATGATAGAGTATAGTCGAAAGTCTGAAATGCACCCCGTGCTTAATCAAGCTTTGATCGAGGGGTCATCTGTGTAGGATATTTGCCATCTTGTGCCAAGTCTCAGACCATTGAAGCTTCGTCAGAAAATGTCAGGCCAGGATCAAGGGGCCAAAGCATGGGTATCCCGAGTTTTGATGAAGTAGAGTTTGGGCGCTCAGACGAGGCGCCCTGTCCCATAGCATGTGCCTGCTCATCGAGTATAGCAGCAGCAGTGTGGCTTTCTTTCCGCATGCATGGAGAGGCGCTAGTGCTGCTACTAAGTGAAATAAAGTACTCCGTACATGCAGTACCAATGCGATATACAATCAGGTACTCATAGGTATTGCAGTCATCTACTTGTGATAGCGTCCGCGGGAAGATTTATTCAACGATTCAACATGCTCGCTTCACTTTGTTCCCGGGCCTCTAGCAGGCTGCTGCTGGTCTGTATGTGGGGTCAAAGTGATCTAACAGCGATCAAACCAGCTCGGGCCTCTGGGCTTAGCCTTCCACGGTTACTTGGCTGGACTAAGGGCAGCTAAGAGCACCTCCGCATCGCCCTCATTGACTTGTTAGCACCAGGTCCATCCTGCTAGGAGGCGAACAGGTCCAAGATCGGACGGTTGTGTTGTTTCGCGAGGGCAAGCCCGGGACTCATCTGTCTGTACGGGAGCAGTTTCAGAGACGCCGAGCTCGCTCCCTTTGCCCGTTCCCTGTTTACCGTAGCTGGGGATTCCCGGCAGACTGGCCCTTATAAAAGAAAATCTACATTTAGAAACAGATTTTTACCGGGGAGAGAAGCCGCAAGGAGAGGCGTCTACAGTGGCTCCTTGCAGCGGGACAAGCTGCCAACTTGCTTACGAAGGACTGATACTAGTCCGTAACCCAAGGCGTCTGATCCAGCTCTATCACGCAGCTTGGCGCCCAGCACTAACTGACGGACTCCTTCGGAATACAGAACAGCAACTGTATGAGCCAACAAGGTAAGGTAGGTAAACTTTGCTGTGCCAAGCTTGGCCACTATGGAGTGATTTTATTACTGGGCAGCGGGCGTTGGATCCGGATTACCTACTAAAATCTTGCTGTAGGTACCATCTTAGCTTACTAGTGCCAGTGCTTTTTGACGATGAGGGTGGGCGATGGCTTCAGGCCGATGTGCTATCTGCTGTATCTAACAAAGTATAAATGCTGATGGTACCTTGAAAAAAAATCGATGGCTTTAACTTTGTTACCTTGTGGGATGGATTGTGTGTGTAGCGTGCCTGGCTAGCGAGAGGCGAGAGCACGAGGTGCTTTGTCATTGGGCACGATAACGGTTCTCAGCGCAGCTGGAAATTGCCGGCTGAATCTCAAAAAGCCATAGGACGGACTAATGAATTTGAGTAATCCGAGAGATAACTTGTTCGGGCTGTAGCCCTTTGCTATCCCGGGACAATGCAGTTATTGCTAATTGTACGGAGGAGTACTTCGCACATGGTCGGCCATGATGTAACTCGTGGCATCCCGGACGAGGCTCTCTTATTGGCTGTCTATCCTGGCACCAATTTAACCAAGGCGGATTTCCCTGACAGCGTTCCACCACGCGTTGCCTCTATTTGTGGCAGACTCTTATGCCGATTGATCTCTATATCATACTCTGTACCATCTCTAATGACGATTGTCCAGAAATAGGCAAGTACTTTATGTAATATATGTAAGGGGAGGGGTTCAATACTGTAATGCTACTCCCAAGAGTGGAGTTACTGGTACTGCGGTCCTTACAGGCTGAATGTGGTGCGCTGCTCAACCTCAACCTCAGCCATCAACGAGCTGCCATTCGACACGACTTACATGGCTTACCACAACCGTGGAATTCTGGTGACGATTTAGTGCGACGCGGCCCCCAAAGAGGCCGCCTTCCAAGCCCGACTGATTGGCGTGAAGGCTCATCATGACATGCATAATTAATGGATTCCGACATTCGTGCAGAAGCGCGTCTGGACCGACTGATTGGCTGGACACGATGGGCGGTGGCGGCCCCGTTCAGGCGTTCGTCGCAGCGCCCTGCAACCGCTAATCATCCCGCTGGAGCGCGAAGCCGCAGCGGCCACGGCGAATTTGCCAGGACAAGTAGTTGAGCACTTGTACTTGTGTCGAATTAGCATTTGATTAGCTGGGCTTCATGACAGGCAGGGGATGCCGAGAGGCCTGGCCTGGCCGACACGCTATCGAGTGGAATACGGGGTATCAATATTATACTACTGCTGCTACTATATGATGCTAGTAGTAAGTAGTACTAGCAAGTTGAAACGTTGAGATGCGGAAACGGGGTGCCAATGCTTCGTTCTTGGAAAGTAGTAGCATGACATGACGGCAACGCAGAGCTTGTTTCGAGAGCTCTCAAACGACTGGTCAGCAGCTGTGCTCAGTGTATTGGCTCAGACAATGGCTGCCTGGCTACCAGGTTGAATGGCAACACCCATTCCCAGCAACTTTGGACTTCACACAGACTACTGTAAGTATGCATATTCCCATCCCTCGGAGCACTAATAGGTAATGCCTACTGCCAGGTAATATCATTCGAGGGCTTTGCTGGCAACTATAAGCGTCAGTGGCCAATAGCGCAGGGGCCGCACTAGGCAGCATCTCCGCATTCTGAAAATGGCATCCGCCGACTGCAGCTATCATGCGGCTCAGGTGCATTGCCTTTCTGATTAGCAGCATTTTTGATATCGAAAACGCTCTTCAGCTGCACAAGTCTAGGCACAGCCGTCTTCTTGCATGTATGTACTGTACTGTAGCACCATTAGGAAGTGCGGATGTTTGTCATTGATGGCTGTCGTTGTCTCGGAAGTTGGATGCTCCAAAATTAGACGGGCATGGGTTATATGCGTTGGGCCCAGTCCTGGTCAATAGCGAACATCACGGGGTCGGTTTTTGGAAGGCCCAGACACCTTCCATTCGACATTCCATAGTAAGCGAGACCCAGCGCGCCCACTGAGGATCCTGGCCACGGTTGATCGGTGTCCGAGAGATTTGGACAACTCATAGTATTTATACGCACATGCTTGGTTGCACGGGGCATTCCGGCCATGATTACACAGGTGGTGTTTTATAGTCAGTCGCCTTATATACGCGATTTGTAATTGCAGATTGGCAAAGCTTAACTACAGAAAGGTGTGCGGCTTCATGCGCCTAGATTGCACCATCAACCGCTGCTTCTGCGGGCGATATGCAGCCTCGCAACTCGCCTAGTAAAAGTGAGAAAAGCGAGAGCTAAAAGATGGATTCGAAATAGGCCACTGTTAAGGTTTCCCGTATCATGTATGAGGCATGTAGTTGTCGGAGTGCCTGGAAATTACCGCTTGTAGCACATCGAGGATGGAGCAGCGGCTGGCACAAGCTTCTCTGTCCCATCGCCCTCGCCACACACACGCGCATTGAAAATGAGGCCAGGGGCCAGGGGGCCAGAGCAGAGGCCTGTTAACGAGGCCCAAAACAGCAAACAAACAAACAAACAATAGGTAGAGCGGCAGCAACATAAAACATGAAGATGTAAATACAAATACTGCAAACATTACATGTCAACGTCAACAAGGCCTATAACCAGCGAATGGGTAGGACAGGCTGCGCGCCACGGCCACGGCTGAACGACCAGATGGGAGTCAATATCCAGCGGCCGATTTGCTGGGCCGCTTCACCGTCTCAGCACAAGAAACGAGCAGAAAAAAGTCATGACGATATTGTACATTGGCGTCGATGCCGATTGTGTCTGCTTTGGGCGGTGCACAAGCCACACTTGCACGAAATATCCGGTCTTGGCGCGCTGGATATGTCCAAGTCCAGTCTTGCGTATGCACATGCATGAGGCACCACCACTCCTCCGCATTAAAAGAGACAAGGGGGGATGCTTATTCGAGCAAGTGTACGGAGTAGAATCGCTCACATTTCGATTTAACATTAAGGCTACCAACGCATTAGCAGCCGTGCTCTGGCGGTGGTGATTGTGGTGGTGGTGGTGGTGTTTGCGGTGCGACTACTATTTCAAGGTTCTCATCTCTCATCTGTTGGCGGAGCACGCCAGGTACGGTATACGAGATGAGTGCAGTACCAACAGAAATGCTACCGCTATTAATTACCAGTACTGCTCATCACCAACGTCAAACCGCTCCATCACCGAATGCAAGCCGCATCCCTGCCTGCGTGGAACTGGGCGAAAGAGAGCAAATAAGGTGGGGGAAAAGGGGCTTTCGCTGCCGGGCGCCAAAAACGAAATGTACCTACTTGGACTGACTGCATTCTCGTACCACAGCCCTCGTCAGCAGCGACACCGCCTTTATGTGAAGGAAGCACGCAACGCCCGAGGGAGCCATCGAAATCAAGCCACTGAAGAGGCAGCTCAGCAGAAAATTCGGGAGATGGGGTCGGTCGGGGCCCTTTAAGATAGGTAGGGAGTGAATATGTATGCACTTGTGGCGAGAGTGTGTGAGTGCTCGCACCACGCCTAATTAAAGTCACTGCGAATGAATGGCAGCGGGAGACGTATTTTGTCTCGTTTGACATTGTGTTGTTCCTGAACCGCCTTGCTTTTGACGCTGAAGGCTGTATCTGTATAAAACTTGGGTCGTGCGTGCAAGCGTGCACAAGCAGATACACAAGGCGGCGGCCCCTATTTTGTGCGGCGGATTCGGGCTGTCCTGTTGTCTGGTCCCTGTGCGCGTCTGCTGCAGCACGTTAACAGGTCCTCGCATCGCCATCGATCGCCGGCAAACACGACTTTGGGACGCACACACGAACGCCCACACGTAAAAAGGATATACAACACGCTCCCACGGCGCAGCGCAGCGCATCGCATCGCATGGCAGCGCAGCGCATCCGGTGTTATGTAAACAATCTGGCTGGCCCTTTGCTTTTCCTGCCCTCACCCCCAATATGCACGGGGCGCTGCCTCTTCCGCCAGGCCGCACCCCCTCCGAAAGAGCGCTGGTTCGCTGCGTGTACGAGTGCTCCGTACCTGTCGCCGCGCAGCCCACACACTCTTCTCCTCAGGACGCGGGTGCGGGTGCGAGTGCAGCAGCATAAGTGTGCTCTGCCTGCTAGATTAGTGCCTTGGAGCAAACTCGGCTGAACCACTGAGGAGGCCCCCCTCCAGCAAGGGCCAGCGCCAGAGCCTGAGCCTGAGCGCAGAGCCAGGCAGGGCTCCTTGTTCCATGTTCCATGCCCCAACTAGCGGTGCTTGTCCAAGTAGTGCCAAGTACCACGGCCATCCATGTCTGCTAAGGCTCCCAACCCATGCCCTGGCTCCATGCTGCGAGCTACTTGGGGACTAAGCTGCACCCCCAAGCAGGGGCGGTACTAAGGCGACACACTACACTGATGCGGTACCTGTAGCACGGAGCATGTACCGCGCCAAAAGAGCTCCATGTACCTAAACTCAGCTCGTACACCTCACTCCGCTCGCACTCCAGTACCTGTACGGAGCGTCCCTAGCATTAGCATGAGAGCACTGCCTGTCCAGTTAAAACTACCTCTTCTCCAGTCCTCTCTCGTTTCTTCCATCCTTCTACTCTTATCCCACCTCTTCCTCTTCGACCTCTTCCTTTCCTCTCTCTCTCTCTCTCTTCCTATCCACTCATTCCCTCATCCATTCAACCGCTTCCTCTGTCGACCACCAGCAGGTCGAAATAGGAGTTTGGCCTTGGACTGAGGAGAATCGAATCCCGACCGGCCACCGCTTTGAAGACGATCCCCCCCTTCGCCCGCGGCCCTCTTATAGAGCATCCAGGACGAGACGGAAGAGAGAGAAGAGGAATAAAAGTGAATCAAGGACTGGTATTTTTTTCTGTTTTATATTCACTGGTATTCTGTTCTTCTTTCTTTGCCTGCTTCTCCTTTTTGGCCTGAATTCCTTACCTTTAGCGACAAGGAATTTTACCATCAACGCCTGGCTCGCCAACCGTTTTTTTTTTTTCTCGCCCTCTTCGTTCTCCCGGTTCACACTCGACGAGACGATATTCGAGAAAGAATAAAAATCTTCCCGAGACTGCAATCGTAGACAATTTTGCCTCTTGTCTCGATCCCCAATTTCGCCCAATTACAGGCGTTTCCAGTCCCGGCTTGGAAAATCTGCAAGATTTGGTTGCTCTGGTGGATCTGCTCGCTCAGTTCCCCGTCACCTCGTCTAGCCAGCTTCCGCTTTAAAGGGTCAGCTTCTTGACTATTTGCGCTCACCACCTCGTATGATTTAATCCTTTTGCCCACCGCCTTTCGGTGCCAATCCAGTTCAAGGTGTTCCAGTGTGACAATAGGTAAGACCACCTTTTTTTCTTCTATCCATTCTTCTTCATCCAACAACCGCCGAGAGAGAATCGCCAGTATCCGCAGCATAATCTCTAATCTTTGGATGTACGCTCCCTTCAACAGCTGCATACCCGAGCCCGCTCTCCGCATTCTCAGCCTGTTCTCCACAGCTGCACTGAGCTATCATTCGGCGCATTTGCTCTGCGGGAGACGTTTGCTCGTTGATCCCGCCAATTGCCTGCCCGACTTGTCTCTCGTTGCCTGTCCCTTTTTCACTTTTCCCTTTTCCCTGTGCGTGGCGGTAAGAGACCATCCCCTGCTTCGGTCCATCGCACCCTCGTGCCAATCCAGCTTGCGCTTCCATGCCAGCCAACCCCCCATTTAGTAAAAGGGAGTGGCCTGCTCCAGCCTCAGGGGAGGCTTCTCGTGCTGCATGTCTTGGCTCTGCCAGCTCGCATTTTTCTACCTCTCTGTCGGGCTTTTGATTATTCAGACTAACGCCATTGCTTTCCATTTAGAGCTGTCCAGTCGGTCCCTTCGTTGTCCTTAAACGGCGCCCCTTTCCCCGGTCCCTTTTGCATTTTTCGATCGAATTTCCAGCCTACATGATCCCGGCTTTGTTCCCAGCCACAGTCACTCTTTTCCATTAGTTTCTTCACCACGCTCCTTAATATCTTAATATCTTAATTCCTAGGGCTGCATTCACTCCTTGATAGCACCCAAGGCTCGCTCTTTACTCAATAGTCTCTCCCACTCAAAGATTCCTGGAGAACTTTCCCGACACTCTTTTAGACATATAATCAACACCGACCCATCTAATTTTCCAGCAAACCCTCATCCACCATGGCCTACGCTCACCCCGACGAACACTTCTTCATCGAGAGCGATGAACCCCAGTCCAGCACTCGCAGCTTCCGAGACACCGCAAAGATGCTTGCGCGCAGTCGGCAAGAGACGATTGCTTGCGAGCTCTCTCGTCTTGCCGGCGAGGAGTACCTGGGCGACATCATGACGCATATGCGACACATGGAGGCATGTTGTTCAGTCTGGGCTGTTTGGCAATCTGGCGCTAACAATCATCTACAGGAGGAGACTCTTCCCGATGCTAACCTCATTGACATGCAACGTGAGATCCAATGGTTTATGCGACCGTACCTCATCGACTTCCTCATCGAGGCCCATGCCGCTTTCGCCTTACTGCCTGAGACGCTGTTCCTCACCGTCAACTTACTGGACCGATACTGCTCACGACGAGTGGTGTATAAGCAGCACTACCAGCTCGTTGGCTGCGCCGCTCTCCTCATCGCAGCCAAGTACGGCGACAAGAAGGACCGGGTTCCTCAGATTCATGAACTCAACAACATGTGCTGCGGCCTGTACGATGCCGGCATGTTCACACAAATGGAGATGCACGTCTTGAACACTCTCGAGTGGACCATTGGCCACCCCACTGTCGACTTCTTTACCCAGCTTATGGTTGCTGAAGAGCAGGACGACAAGGAGGTGGAGCACATGGCCGCTTACCTGTGTGAGATTGCCCTGTATCATCGCGACTTTGTTTCGACTAAGCCTTCGATGATGGCACGCTCCTCACTGGCTTTGGCGAGAGCCATTCTGGGCCGACCCGAGGTCAACGACGGCGACTGGGATCACACCGAGAACCTGACCCTGTTGACTCTCTCCCAGCACCTCAACCAGCCTTCGCCAACCCTTGCTCGCAAGTACTCTTCGTCATCCCTGTCCAAGGTATCTCAGAAACTGGCAGACTTCATGGCCGAGCAGGCCGCGATGGCCAGACGCCAAGCCAACCCCCCGTCACCAGCTGCCGAGACTCCTTCAAGACATGCCGCCGACATCTACAGCACCCCTCAGAAGGGCCATGGCGCTGCCACTGGCTTCGACGGTTACCTCACGCCTCCCATTACTCCCGACAATGCTTATGGAAATGCGACCAAGGAGACCTACCACCAGTTACCTCCTCGGTGCCCCGTCACGCCAACTCCTCCTCAGAGCCATCCTTCGGCATACTCCCAACATGTACAACAATACGCTGCTTTCGTGAACCAACACGGAATCCACCAGCACTAGAAGCTTTGGTGGCGCATACGTTTGGCCTAGTCGATCGATTAATACAGTACACGCTTCTTCTCCCACGTTCATCCATATTAGCTTATGGGTGGCGGAGGATGTTCATGTTTCAATTTTCGAGATCATGGCGATGGGCTCGACATTTTCCAAGCAATAACATTCAACCTCGATAGTCACTCTCAGAATGATCTGTCTCATATCTACGTCATGGCATTTAGCGATTGATTTTAATTCATTTTTCTTTTCGTATTTTTTTTCTTTATTTTGTCATCTATTTTCGCAAATCAAATTTCTCAGCAAGTCTTCATGGCACCAAAAAAAATGGAACGCGGATCATACCCAATTTTCCTCGAATCGTTTTTTATTTTTATTTTCGGTTTTTTGCGCTTCTGGGGCACATGTGCGTGGTTTCCACGGGTATGGAGCACGCATATCCAGGAGTTGCGCATACTCCCGATAGAAAAAGGGGGTTTTGTCTTGTGGTGGATATAGTATTTGAGGGGATAGAGGAGTTGAAGGGGGAATTTGGCCAGCCTTCAGATTGAGGGTAAAAAGGAACAATAAGAATGCAAAGTGGCCGAGAAAAAAAAACAGTCACGGATACCACGGAGCGGAGAGGGAAGAGGCTTAAAGGATTATCGGTGCAAGAAGCAGCCGGAAGTTGTGTTTTTTCTTTTTTTTCCTGCTTTCGGATCTAATCTCTACTTGGCATATGGGAGGAACATGAGCCTTGTTGCAATACAAGGCAATTGGTGTATAATTCTTTCGAAAAGCAGATGGGCAAATGGCGGACGGGTTCGCGCTCTCAGGCGCAGTGATACCCATCGCTGTCCAAAGGATTGGAACAAAGGAGCTTATCCGTCCATTTGGCCGATCGAAGATGGGATAGATGCGTGGGCTGCCCGGCTTTGGCCTCTCACAAAATTTACCCCCTCAGCTTGTACATATAAGGTAGTGTGGACAGGCACACAAAAAAAGAAGTAAAGGTTCTTTTTTGCAGCAGTGCGTGTGCTTTCTAGCAGAACCAAAGATGAGAAAAAAGTGGTTTCTACTCGCCTGTTTTTGTCTGTCTTGTATGTAACGTGGTGCAGCTAGTCGTATGGTTTTAATTCTTCCACGCCTACACTGGCGAGTGACGACGAGACTCCTGATTCCATGTTCCTACACTGTAATGATATGGTGATGTTTGTGAAGCATGCAGATCAATGTGGATGTGGCTTGAGCTTTGCTTTGATATTCAGGGGTGACGATATTTCTTTTGTTCATATCCACGGAGTATGCTCCTGCATCATTCTTCGTGGCTTATCAGAGGGCGCATTTAATCTTGGTACATTCTACAGTAGAGCTTGGTATGCGCCAAGATGAGCGGATATTTAGTTTGATGAGGGTGCATGGGATGTATCACGAGATGACTAAGCGACGCTGTAAGCGGGAGCAGCTTTTCCCCCCAGCTATCGTAGGAAAATTAGACAGATGGGTGGGCTCCATACTACGAAACTTGGGGGCTGAATGGGCGATCGGTTGAGATTGAATCCCATCCATTTGGCATGATTATTTGATGGTTGGAAGAGAAGTACCGCCGTTGGTTAGACTGGAGGCTGGTATGTGTGCTGTAAAAGGGGAAGGGGGAAGGGATGCATGTGTGGCTTGAGAGGTTGGTTGGTGAACAAAAGGACAAAGAGAATTGTGAATATAGGTGGTTGAAGTGGATCAATTAAGGAGAATTATGAAGACAAAGAAAGAAGAAATATAGGGTATTTTTGAGTTTCCCTTTGAGCTGTGAGGTTGGATGAATGAAACGACGAGAGGTTGGTTCTAGCATTAAGAGGTTGGTGATGCTCCTGTGAAGGATGCTTTCTTTGTGTGCGTTTGGTTGTCGGTGGGTTTAGTGTAAAGGGGAAATGTAGGGATATTGAAAGGAATTTTCGGTTGGCATTAGGGTTTTCCCCTCGAGGCCGAATTCGGAGATGTCTTGATGAGAGTATTTACTTTGTGTTGAGGTTATTGATTTGTAGTTAGTGGGAAGGGGGTATATTGAGTCTTTGTGTATATCGGCACATGGTAGCATGCCCTGATTAGCCCGTTCATGGGGAATTTTATTGTATAGCCCTTATATTGAAATAATTACTAGATTCTAGTTCGAATTTATCAGCTGGTGTCATTTTTCGTGATGATATGAATTGCTTGTGGTGACTGTCAGTTGTAGGCGGAGCTACCCTGGAGTCGCGAGATAGGGGCTAAATTTTCATCTCCCAATTGCTACCATCAATATCTATCAATAGTGAATAGTATCTACCACGGAGGTAATGCTTGACGTAGTATACATATGGGAAGTTGGATTGGCCAAGAGAAGCATAAGAGACTTTCCTTTGTCAATATATCGCTCTTTGTTCGGTGGGTTGTGCACTCGAAGGACCAACGCACTCTTGTGAGAACGTGATGGAAATTACAGAATCAGCCGATATAAGCATAGTTAAGGAGAGAAATGGAGAGGATTTTATGAATCCTTACTGGCCGAAATTAGAATACAGTACGAAGAGATGCCACTACGCCTTATCTGATGCGTCGGTAGCCCTCAACAAAGAGCCTTTGTGACGTCTAGTATCGCCGACCTGAGGCTGCCCAAAACGCCTTTGGAGTCTCATGATTTCCGGAATAGGGGCCCAAAGAGTTTCTGAATGCTCAAAATATCTTGTTATTAGCCGTTAAATATATTGCAAGCAATAGGCAAGCAAAATTGCAATCTGTGGCCAAAGCTGTGATTCATGAACTCCGAGGAGGCTGACACATTTTCATCCCCGTTATATCTTTCTTTCCTACGGTTACTTGAGAAGATCCTCCATGAGCAATGAGCGAATGAATATAATTGAGCCAGAAACAGCTTTTATTTGATCTTCTCAAGAGACCTACGATTTGCGGTGACGTGGCAGTATTGGCCATGTCAGCCACCGTCTGCTCACCAGTCACCGAGGTGGAAGAGGTGGAACTTTCTCCGTCGAATGCGAAGCTTGGCTCTCGGGGACGCAAAGTCTCTGGAGATGAAGCGGCTGGGAAGTTGCAGCTCGAACTCTTGGAGAGGGTTGAAGACATCCTTGGTAAGCTGTACCGGTTTACTGCTAAAACTGAGCCATTGCGAGATTGAAAAGCAACGTTGTATCTAACAGTTGTGTTTTTTTTTTTTCGCTTCAAGAGAAGATAGGAAAGATACTCTCTCGGAATTTCCACAAGCTACCCACGAAAGTACAAGAATTGGGTTCTTCAACAACACCTGGAGATCTCTTGCAGCGTCTAAATCTTCTCACGAAAGATCGCGTCTTGGACGACTTTTTACAGGAGAATCTCCCCTGCCGACAACTATTCTCAGAACTGTTCTGCTGTCGCTATTCGTATTTAACGGAACAACAGAGCACTGAAAACGCTAATGGCGACGAAAACCAGAAAATATCGCTTGCTGGATCATTCAACGATGCATCCAAAGACTCGGCAAAGGCAGACTGCGTAAGCTGGCTACCTGTCGTAAAAGGTATAGTGAATCACATACATCTCTACAACTCATGCGCTTTTAAGAGTGTAATTAACTGACATCACACAAAGAGAATGGAGATATTGAGAGTATAGTAACTCTGAAGAAAGGGCGTCGTTTGCAGCCCCATACGGCAAATTTGACCTCAAAAGACGCTCTATTTGAGTGCATAGCCGCATATGATGGTTTCGACCCCATTTACAGCGATTCCCTAGGAACTTTCTCAACCATAGACCCAATCTCTCTCCATGAGCTTGAGCTAGTGGAGAAGATGTATTCCCACATGGATACGCTATTAAGCAAAGAGTCAGTAGACGCAGTCGTCCAAGGCGTATTCACCATGGCACCCCAGCTCAAGAAAGCATTGCTTGAGAGATTTTCTGAATTCTCAAAGCTTTCACAAAAGTTTCAAAAAGAGTTTCAGAGGAAGATATTCTCCCGGCTACCGGCAAAATCTGGAATCGAACTGGAAATGACCATCGAAAGACACGACCTAGGAGAGAGTGCAGATGCAGATGAAGCTGGAGATGACAACATGGATTTTGAATCTGAGCTCTCGCAGAACTTGAGTCGGCGGCCTGGAACTTCCACCACTCCTGCTGATTCCCAGCTGCAGCCATATAAAGGATGGCATATCGAGGGGCCAAGAGTCCAGCTGGCCAGGGCGAAGAATTTCCTTGCCGACTGCGACATCGATCGGACCGTGGACTGGGAGCGCAAATTTGCAGAGCTGACCGAGTATTTTGCATATCTTGACTCTAAATTCCAAGGAGAAGATTGGATTCACGATCTCAAAGAGGCTCTCGACATGCTGCGAGCACATTGGATCTTTGAGAACTATCACTACGGAAATCCACAGCTCATAGTCGACTTTCCAAAGGATATCTGGCCGACTAAAAGCAAGAGGCTACCTCCGCTCCCAGGCCCTGAGATTACCCTCTGCCCTGACCGGCGCAATTTGACGGGTCCTAGACGTCTTCTCCATGTGGATGTGGCGAGTGCTCACGACCAGCAGTACGGGCTGCCGCCTGAGGTCCTGAGGAGAGATTACTTGGAGCACTACTGGAAGGATAGCGAGAAGTTTTGGGCGGTTGGCCCATTTGCTGATACGACAGAGCCGGCGAATCTTGCAACATGCGAGAATGAAGCTTACGAAGAATGTATGAGTGGCAACATGGCACAGACGGTAAAGTTCCTTGAGGGCAAAGGTAGCTTTCGTCCTCCGCAAAGAAGCACCGGCAGCCACGACAGCGCCTTGAAAGTCAAAAGAGAGACTCTGGAAGCGTTTGCTAGGTTTCGCGGTGGCAGGCGTGCGGCCCTCCAGCAGTGTCTTGGCATCTTCAACCATGACGAGAACCGGAAAATGTGTAGCATTTTGCGCGTTCTCGCTCTTCCTGAGCCTGTTGAAGAGAAGAAGAACAAGACGCCCGATGCTGGAATTGTCTTTACGACCAAGAAGCTGGCGAATCCACCTGAGAAAGAATCGAGGGATCCTTGGGCTTATACAAGGTCCTATCAGCAGTTCAAGAAGGAGGAATTGCACTGGGCGCAATGGTTGAAGGGCCATTCTATTGAGAAGTCGTCTGCCTTGCTAGTTCCTGAAGACAATGAATTCGGTATAGAACTCCCCAAGAATTGGAAAGGCCCTGTGTTGTCTGATCCGATGCCTCTCAGCATGAGAAAGACGTATGAGCATTTGCGACGCTGCCAAAAGATCCACCAGGGACTAAAGCGAGCTGCGAAGCGAGCACCCCGAGACTTTATCATGAGGCTTTTGGAAGCCGTGGAAGCCGGTCTGGCTGGGCAAGAATCCGCAGTGGAGGATATGAATCTAAGGTTCGGCGAGCACGAGTACGAATCGACCGATGGACATACTAGTAGTCTTGCCAACATTCGTCCTACAGAAGCGGCATGGCTAGAGTATATCTGCCAGCCGTCGCGGAATTGTCCATACATGCTGGAAAGTTCCCTTGGGAGGCTGGGAGAACTCATGCTGTCTAGAGTAGCGTGCATGATGAATGACATTAGTCCTATATCGCTATTCAGAGATACAAAGCCGAGAACAATGAAGGATTTTCTGAAAGAGCTGAATTTGGGATGTCGAGGACCGGTAAAGAGATATCAATTCACCGAGAAAGATGTCAAGCTGCTGGCGCCAAAGCTGCATGAGTTGAAGATCCTGAGGTAAGATTTTCTCCCCCCTTTTCCCCTATCCTCTTGGAAAGTTGAATTAAATGGCTAACAATGAGCAGACTTTACACGAACGTGTTAAATGGGGAATGGATGTTTGGACGGCCAGAGACAGAGTTTCATCCTGAAGACTTGATCAAGTGGCCTAATTATGAGCCTCAAGAGCAGCAAACTCAGTTTTCGGACGATTCTTTCCCCGTGCAAATCTCCGTTGTTCCCGCATCCTCTGAGGATTTCTACGAGTACCCAAAGGGCATACCCAAAAAGGAAGACGTCATCTCTCTTCAAGACTTCATCAGAGATCTAGTGAGGAGCCCTGAGTGGCGTAGGCGAACTGCAAATTTCTTCCACTGCTTGGGCTACCGCCTAGGCAAGACGCTCAAAGCACTTCAAAGGCAGCATGAAGAGAAGCAGGAGAAATCCGGTGATGCCAAGACACAAGGAGACAATATTTCCATTCTCCACGCCGCAATCTCACGCTGGGAGGACGATGCCGAGAGGCTCCCCAACGATCCATTAAACCGCCCGGCCAAGGAAAATAGCTCCTGGCGTATGACCATGACATACCACGACGTGATCAAAACTGCAGATCCAGATACCTATGAAAATTGCCAATCGGCATGGGCAGATGTGTCGTCGCAAGATGGTCGTCCCGCGTGGAAAGAGGCCTCTGAGATTGTACGCAAGAATCTTATACGCGAGGTGTATGAGAACAAGACAATGCTATGGCCACTCCCTCTGCCGTACAATAGCTACACAACGAATTATCAAGCTGCAGATCCAACAACCTGGCGAGAGCGGCTCTCGAGGTACTGGAAGGGCGAAGAGTCAACGGCGGCCCATAAAGCTCGAGTCGATGCCCTTGACGCTCATATCCAGAAGGAAATGAAAAACTCTGAGAAGAAACGAGGCATGACGGCAATTCAGGAACAAAATCTGAAGCCGACTCGTCGCGAGCCAGTCTGGACATTTGGTCATCCGTCAAGAAAGAAGGCGGTTCACTTGTTCTGGGACATTAATAACTGGCCGGTGCATCTTCAATCGGAGAGCAAAAGGCAGACCATTGCGTCTAGAGGTCCCAAGAGGCAGAAACATAGTGACGATGCCGCGAATAATGAAGCCACCTCTGCTTTTGTTGACAAAATGGAGATTGAAGAAGATGAGATGCCGTATTGGAAAAAGGCAGAGCAGCGGCGAAAGTTTGTCCCTGGCAGAGATGAATTCTGGATGGGGGACACACCACTGCAAAAGAAAGAGTTTGAGAACAGAATGAAGATGAGTAAGTACTAACATTGGATTTGAAAGAGTTGCTAAATTTGTGTTGAGAGCCGCGTTAAACTGACCATTTTCAAAAATTCATAGGGCTCGCGCCACCGGGATCGAAGAAATGCACCTGGAGAGACGCCCTCAAAACAGCTGCGTTTGGCTCACCTGCAAAGAGGAAATCCGAAGCTATTTCTGACGGCTTGCCGTCTCTGCTAGCGGATCAGATCCCTCAGAGTCGACCAGCCAAGAGACGACGACGTTATAGCACGCGGACTTTGGTGCGGAAGATGGGCGAGCACGAAAAGCGAGACTTGTTCGCGATAGCTAGAGGCGAAAAGGGCATTCGAGAATCGCCCACGACGGTACCTATTTATGCTCGCAGAATGCCTTGGGAGGCGGGCGAGGTGACATACTATATCCCTGAGACGAGGGTCTTGGAGGATGATATGATGGAAGTTGATGAGCCTAAGATTGAAATTGGATTGCCGGCGAAGAAATAGCTGGAAGTCTGGGTGTTAAAATAATTCAACATATAAGACTAGAATCTGAATCTGCGTAGAGTTCGTCATTGGACGTGGTGTGGAAAGGGGTATTTTGCGTGATTAGTTGACTCCTATTATTAGTTTATCAATATAATCGTCATAGTTGAAAAGACGACGAAAACCGTTCTAGCTATTAAGAGAGAGGGAAAAAAAAAGGGAGGGTTTCATATTAGAATCACCAATGGGCACATCTTGACGCAATTTTGAATGAAAGAAACGCCAGTTGAAAATTTTTAATTTCTTCACTTCAGATCATGGCCATTTTTATATCCTCATGATGCTCATGTCTGAATCAAAGTCCTAACCGGCCGAACCATGCAATGAAACACAAGTTGTATCGTGACTCCGCGCACCGTTTCCAGTCCTCCGCACCACTACACTCCTTCAGTTTCTTCCCTTAGTATCGCTTGCCTTCCCTCAGGGTGTCGGAGAACTCCTCCAGAGGGGATCTGATCAGCTTGGTCTCCTTCCACAGGTTGGGGGTCAGGAAGCCGTAGGTGTTGGAAACGGCAGAGAAGGTGGCCTTGAGGGTGTTCTCGAGGGTCTTGGTGGAACCGGCGGATGAACTGTAGGCATCCTCGACACCGGCGAGCTGGAGGAATCGCTTAACAGCGGGGGAGGCGACAATGCCGGTACCACGGGGGGCAGGGATAAGCTATTGCAGAGATTGCCATGTCAGTAAAACAAAACAAAAAAAAAAAACCATTTCCCTCTTCATTTCATTCCAACTTTCCAACCCCCAAAAACAGCAAAAACGGGGCGGGTTGAGCTTACTCGGACAGTGACGGAACCGCACTTGCCGGACTCCTTGCAGGGCAGGGAGTGAGGCAGACCAAGGTTGGAACCCCAGTATCCTCTTCGGACGGGGATGACGCTCAGCTTGGCGATGATGATGGCGGCACGGATGGCAGTGGCGACTTCCTTGGAGGTCTTGATTCCGAGACCGACGTGGCCCTCGGAGTCACCAATGATGACGATGGCCTTGAATCGGGTTCGCTGACCGGCACGGGTCTGCTTCTGGACGGGCTTGATCTATATTTCGAGAAAAACAAAAAGACATCTGGTTAGCTCAAACTGTTCCCATTTCTGCAGCGCTTTCGGCCCAATAGTCTCGCTTCCTCCTATTCTCGTGTCCCAGCAGGAAGCCGAGCAAAGCAATTGGGCCCATCTCAAGCGGAAAATGCAATGCGCACCTTCATGACCTCATCCTTCAGCTTGGGGAGGAACTGGTCGACAATCTGGTACTCCTTGATAGGCAGAGAGTGCAGGTAGATCTCCTCCATGCTGGTGATCTTGCCAGCCTTGACAAGACGGCCCAGCTTGGTGACGGGCTGCCACTCCTTCTCCTCGCTCTTGCCGCCACGGCGACCACGGCCACGGCCACGACCACGGCCACGATCACCACCACGACCACGGTCACCACCGCGAGAAGCGAAACCACCGCCACGAGCACCGCCGCGATCAGCCATTGTGTATTATGGGTTTGTTGTTTTTTGCGGCGAGGAAGTTGGTCGGGATAGACGATGCGCAGGATCGGCCCTGATGTTGTTTTTCGTCGAGTTGTGGCCCTCGTAACTGGGGAACTTTTTCGCTGGCGGGGTCTAGTACCACTTGGGAATTTTACGGGTGTGGTCTGGGTTAGGCGAGCCCTAACAGAACTGACTTGTGGGTCGCTGCCTCAATTGTTAGGCGAGAACATGGTGGGTCCGTTTTGGGAGCGCTTCACCGAGCAGCTGAGTAAGTCCAGAAGGCTCACCTAGGTGAGTTAGCACGTTCTTAGTGTCAATAGGTAGCTGTATGCTCTTTAAACTTGGACTTGAGAAGAAGAAAAAACGAAGAGGACTTAGTCGAGGGTAATACTGCCAGCACTGAAAATGGTAAAATGGACATCTGGAGGCTGCCTAATTCTTTTGGAGAGCTTTTTTTTTTTTTTGTTCACCAGATTCGCACGTAAGTTGAGATAGTTGAGACCACGATATCGCACCAAGCAATACACAAACACACGAGAGCTGAGGGCTATCCGTAATTCAATATTTGTACATGGCCCAAAAGGCATAGTAATCATAAACAGAAAAGGGAGGGTATCGCGGCTCGAATAAAGCGACAGCAAGCTGTACAAACAAAGGTTGCCCCTACTCCGACTTGAGGATCAAATTCTCCGACGGCTGAACTCGCTGAGCCCATTCACTATCATTCTGTTAGCTACTGGTTCTTATAAAGTAGGTTGACAACAGGAAGTAAGAAACTTACGTCCAACCACCATCATAAACTTTTCTAGCGTTGGGATATCCTGCTACTTCCAAAGCAGTGTCAATGGCGCATGCAGTGACACCAGTTCCGCAGGTAGAGATGATGGGTTTGTTAGGATCAACTCCCTTCCCCTCAAAGACTTTCTTCAGTTGATCTGCGGGCAGAAACATCTTGGTTTCAGGATCTAGGACAGCACTGAAAGGCACGCTGATTGATCCTGGCATGTGTCCTGAGGATAGACCCTCGCGAGGCTCAGGGTCTTTGCCAGTAAAGCGGCCAGTGGGCCTGGCGTCCAAGACCTGAACACCTTCTGCTCCCTCTTTGTTGGAGTCCAGAGCCACTTCTCTGGCCTCTTCGAAGCTAGCAACTCTCTCTGACGCAAGCTCTGGGATAGGATATGGGTTGCACTCGACATTGTATAGTTCTCCGGACTCGGTGGGGTACCCCTCAGCAACCCACTGCTTGAAGTTGTTCAGAATGTGAACCTTGGGATGGCCAAATGCCCTGAATGTCCATGCCACACGAGGGGCGCTAAAGATACCAAGCTCTTTCGTGTCGTAGACAACAACCACGTCCTCTCGTCGAATGCCCAATTCGCTCATAGCCGCGGCAAAGCCTTTGCCATCTGGTAGCATGTGAGGATATGGGCTGCGCTTGTCGATGGCTTTGTCCAGGTCAAAAAAGCGCGCTTTAGGGATGCGCTGCTCGCGAAAGACTTGGATACCGGTCCGTTCATCATTGGGGAGAAACCATGCGGCGCATAGGGGAATCACTCGAGCATCGGGGCTAATCGGAGAGGGGGGGTTCTTCTTAAGGGCTTCGTGAAGCTCTTTAGGCGTAACCAAGTAGGATGATAGATTGCGTCTGGTTGACAAGCTGGTTCGCAAAAGCTGGTTGCCCAGTCTCGGCAGTCCGACTCGGGCAGAGTGGCCAATAGCGACTGAGACCATTGTGAATGATATGAGCTGCAAGTATGGCGCTATCGGCCTTGAGACGTCGGTTTTTTTTCCCCTTTGCGCTGTGGTCGAGCCAGGTGCTGCGCTGAAAAGAGCTTCGAGGCAATTCGGTCTGCGTTGCTTGAGCCTCGTTTCAGCTTATCTCAGTGGCCTGACCTTAAGCGACCGGCAGCACAGCCATTGCATATAGCAGAAGAGTATTGGTGGTGGAGATGAGGTTTGGATTAGATCATGACACACCAGAAAGCTGCGGAAAGTTGATTTGGCGCTTATGGTGGGGGGAGCTTGGACCACGCATGACATTTGCAGCGAGTGACTCGCATGTGCGATAAGCTGCAAGCACTACAAGATAAACTGGCGGCCTGACGCAATGCATCAGTGCTACCCCGAACTTAGCCCTCGGCAGTGTCCATAGGCGCCCGGCAACGACGGCATTTATACCTCAATCAACCAGGTATTATTGATTTTACTTTCCATTGATCTGCAACCGAGCAGAGGCCTAACGATGGCACTAACCCGATGGCTTTACGCCTTGCCCATACTGCTGCCAACAGCAGCGATGCTGCGAGTCTGGGCTATGCAAGCTCCCGTGGGCCCCTTCATCCATGAGACTGCCAGCCAGGGACGATATGTTCTCCAAGATGGAACCAGCGTCCCTATCTTGAAGAGCGCGTTCGGAATCCCGATTCTTGACCGTGCCTTTTCTCCGCTCGCCATCATATTCAGTCCATTGGTGTTCTATGACGATCCCAGACTCTGGTGGCAGTGCCTCGTTTTCTTGACAGATGGTGCTTCTATTTCGGCCTTGCTTATGTTTGAGTCTCTGAGAAAGGCTAACAAGGGGACTTTCTTCCAAGCGTAAAGAACCTTTTGATCCTCTCTCTCCCGGCGTTTAGTTCCGTGCTTACTTATAATCGTGTAGATCATTCTTTTTGCCTACTTTCTTGGGCCAATTCATCACTCTGGGATGCGCTACACCAGTTTTTGTTTACTTCTTCTACGTATTCTCTCCGCTGAAAAAGTATTCCACGGCCAGTGCTCGACAGATTGACCGGGCTGGCATGGTTGCTGTTCTGCCATCGCTCTTTGCATCATTCCTTTTCCCTCTTGGCGTTTTTCTCTTTCATCATGATCTCGAGGTAAAACACTTGGCAAATTGGTATTGGCAGATTTTCCCAATAACGGGCTCCATACTTCTCTTTGCACTATCAATTGTGATTAGGCCGTTTGTTGCCAATGGTCAAGTCGAAGCCGTTCAGGGACGCAGCACGACGAGCTTAAACTTCTTGGGAGGAGTTATGGCAACGCTTAGTGCGGCCTCTTACTGGTTCATGCTTCTCTCTTCACCTCTTCCTATATCAGAAGTGTTCATCCCGAAATTTTTCATTGAGCTCCCTAAAGATTCGCTGACAGCAACCTTTACCCTCTTCCAATATGACTATATCGTCACTGCTGCGGCGGTATTGCTATGGTTGGTATATAGTTTTGGAGATCTTAAAAATGCTGGTATCTGTCAACTATCTTGGGGTCAAATCTTGCTTTCTTCTATTGCTATTGGCTTGCTTGGTGGTCCAGGAGCTCTGATCTGGGCTGGATGGCTTACAAGAGAAAACACAATGGCAAAATTAGAGCATGCAAAGATGGGTTAAAATAAAATTCAGCTATGAGAGTAGAATTTATCATAGCCCTTTTTAGCTGAGGACATATATACAAAATAATCTTTTTTTTTTTTTTTTTTTTTTTTAATCGCTGAGTAGTCTGCGTTTATGTGATTCATTATAGGCATTCAGTCACGAGACTGCTAACCTGGAGTAAACAGGGCGGCACTGCTAATTTTCCAGGCAAGATAACGCCACTCGGCTTCAACATCACAACGGATCCAACACAACCCATCGATGTTTTAAAAAAGATTCATCTTCCCCAGAGAAGGGGGGCCTTACAAAACGTAACAATGAAAGTCACCATCAAGGAATGGAATTCCGTCGCTACATGGCAGTGGGATATTCCCGAAGACGACGTATGCGGCATCTGCCAGGCTCACTTTGACGGGACGTGCCCTACCTGCAAGTATCCTGGCGATGACTGCAGCCTCTGTACGTGCAACCCTTGCCTCTGAAACTGGTAGTATCAAAAAGGTGACGCGCTAACCAGCTCTTTACAGTATCTGGAAAGTGTGGGCATAGTTTTCACATGGTTAGTCGGCTTCTAACGTGTGTTTTTAAGAGCGTTAGTAATGCTGATATGAGTATAGCATTGCATCATGGAGTGGATTAAGCAAGAGTCTGCAAAGGGCCAATGTCCCATGTGTCGACAAGGTATGTTTCTTTCTTTCCCCTTGAGAAATATTAGCAACTATATAATACTAACTCATGGTTTGAAATAGCGTTTGAGTGGCAAGATCAGGCTAATGAAACGTCTGGACCTAATGAGATCCCCGCACAAGCAGAATAGGACAACAAATATTATAGAGACAATGCTACGGATACAGTGAACGACAATAAACCAAGAGATAAGATTATAGAAGCACTAATATTAACAAATTGAATTCGCCATTATCATCGGTCATGTCGCGTGCTTATATATACACAAATTACTTAGAATGCATGCTACCCAGAAAGTTCCACAATTAGCTCAGGCAACCTCTTCATTATATGCTCATCATGAGGAAACAGCTGTCCCGAATTCCCCTAAGCTTCCGGGACATAGACACCATCTTTGCAGAGCACTACCACCTTTTTGAAGAATCGCCGCCACTCGAGGGGATCTCCCTTGATCTTGACAAACCGAATGTCTAGCACTTCGAAGCCATCTGGGAGCGGCTGCTTATCCACGCAAATTTCTCCGTGCAGACTCTGTTGACGACCATCGACAGCACGGATCTTGATGGTAACTATGGGGCTACCGTTTGGATTTGGCGTAACGGGAGCTAAAGGTACGTTTAGCTGATGCAGTGCGTCGCTGAGCATCTGTATAATATGGGCAGAGGGCACATGTGAGAAGAAACGGGTAAGAGATTCGGGGGGACAAATATCACGGAATCGCCGAGCTTGTTGTGTGAGTGTCATAGACGGCCCTGGAATTTGCGAGAACTGTGACACGGAGGGCTCATCTGCAAGGGAATCGAGGAGCGTGCGACGAGCGTTATAAGAACCCGTAGGCAAAGAAGACGGCAGGGCCCTGGAGCGAAGGACTGGAGCCTCCCAGTCCCAGTCTTTATCGACAATGGGAGTAACTGGGGCGTCCGGCTGGGTAGACGAAAATCGCCCGGCATTGAGTCCAGAATCAATGGTCGGATCGTGAGATGTTGGCAGGTAGGTATGTTTAGTCGTAGGTATGTGGCTGAGGTCGATTCGTAGATTTTCTAGCATCTTGGTGGCCAGGCCAATGGGATCCAGAATTCTGCCATCGACAGTGAGCAGCGGGTTATGACGCGTATACCAAGGATGCTGTCGTATCTGATTAAAAGTAAAGCGTTTCTGAGGATCGACAGACATCATGCCTCTGAGAAGGGAGAGGGCTTCCGGAGGGACTCTCTCCCAGAGGGGATCTGAGCTCTTCCCTGATGTCTTTACGTACTCGCCAAACTCCCAGCTTGTCGACGATGGCTCATCCCAGGGCGTGTTGCCAACTAACAAGACGAAAAGGATGACTCCGCATGACCATATATCGACGAGATCTGGTGAGTACTTGGTTGAGTTGGGTGCTCTCTTATCCACCCTCCCGCAGGCAAGAATCTCTGGTGCGATATATGGCGGGCTGCCACATAGCGTTGAGCTGGTCTTGCGCTGGCCTTTGTATTCAAACATGGTTGCCATGCCGAAATCGGCCAGCTTCAAGCTTCCGTCTTGAGATAGGAGAATATTCTCCGGCTTAAGATCCCGATGTGCCACGCCCTTGGAGTGCATGAAGCTCACGCCACCCACTAACTGGAGAAAGTAGATTTGAGCAATATCTTCTCGGACGCCAACATCCGCCTCGATCTTGTCAAAGAGGTCACCACCCTCTGCATACTCCATGGCTATCCATCGCCATATAGCATCTTCTCCTGAAGCAAACCACTCAATAATGTTGGGATGCTGGCCGATGTGAGAGTGCAGAGAGACTTCCATGGCAAGCTGCTTTGCAGAAATGCGGCCATGCTTAGTGGCGTATCCCTTGTGAATAAGCTTGACGGCGAACACTGGACTTGATGAGTCTAATGGAATAGCCTTTTTGATTCTGTTTTTGCTCTATCTATTAGTAAGAATTGGAGGGTGGGTTTTGCAAAGAAAGGGGTGACTGAGATGTGCTCATACGAAGCATAGGCACCGCGGCCAACGGTCTTGGATATGATCCGGAAAGGCAACTCCTTTGGTAATGGGTCGAGCTGCGACTATGAGACAGTTAGCGGTATCCCCATGAAACTTGGGCACCTGAACTAAGAATTGTAGTATTGATCGTATCGAAGCTTTTGGGAGGGCTGCACAATCGCTCACCATGATGATTTCTATTAGTGAAGCTGCTTCTTCTATATAGCGTCTTGTATCCGCACAGAGGCAAAATTTGAAATAGAAAGGAAAAGAAAATTTAGAAGAGTAAAAAGAGGAATTAAACACGAGAAGGCAATGGTAAGAGTTCAAGCCCTACTCAGAGAGCATGGTTGAAGCACTACTATGGGGCAGTGATATCTGAATTGTTGTTAACGATAGCGCGCCTCTACCGTGTAAAGAGGTTTTGGAGCTGATTGGATTTATGGGCCTTTGCTTTTTGCTTTTTGCTTTTTGCTTGCTCTGTTCTCGCCGGGCCCCGCCACTATCCATTGGCTGCACAGCTCAAAGCTTATCTGCTCAGTGCACTGCGTTGCTGCGGCAAACGCCCCCAAATAGCGGTCTCCATTCACTGAAACCACGCTGGCTGACCGGCAACAAAGCGTGTCTTGGGTGACCTGGACTCGACGTGTTTTTTTTTCTCCCGATCTCGACCTTCCCATGCATTCGGATCCCCGTCATTATCTCGTGCGCATAACCCTTGCTTTTCTTTTTTCTTCTTTACCCAGGCAGCTTTCCCCAGTTATATCTTCTTAAGCTCGTCACTTCACCTTCCCACCTTATCAGGTAACTACCTACATTGCATTCCGCTGCCGTGCTTCTTGGGAATTTCTGAAGCCGTTTCGTTATTGCCCAACGCGGAACGCCTGCCGCTTATTCGCACCCTTCCCTACTTCGAACCTATCTACATCATCTCTTTTTCGAGACAGCTTTTTTGCTCGTTTCGTGTACTTTGGACCACTTTTTTATCTCTAATAATTCACTCCTTTGTCCTTTCTTGCGCAGGATATCGTCGTGCGATTTGTTTACAATGGAGTATACCGAGGACAACCAGAACGCCGCCCCCGGCAGCGTCCAAGCATCTAAGCTCAATGCCGCTCGCAAGGGCCCAGATTCCCAGAGCGTCACCAAACGGTGCATACTCTTTTGGTGGAGATATCAACTTGCTAAAGATGCTAATACGTTTCCAATAGGCTCCAGACCGAGTTGATGACCCTCATGACCTCGCCAGCGCCCGGAGTCTCCGCGTTTCCCTCTGCTGATGGCAACCTCATGTCTTGGACCGCCACCATCGAGGGCCCCGACGATACGCCATATTCTGGCCTCACGTTTAAGCTGAGCTTCGCGTTCCCATCCAACTATCCGTATGCTCCACCTACCGTCCTCTTCAAGACGCCCATCTACCACCCCAACGTCGATTTCTCCGGCCGCATCTGTCTCGACATTCTCAAGGACAAGTGGACCGCCGCCTACAACATCCAGACTGTCCTATTGAGCTTGCAAAGCTTACTCGGCGAACCCAACAAGTATGTCTCCTCGCTCATTCACGCGATCAAAAGCAATAACACAGCCACTGACTGATACCGTTACTGCAGTGCATCTCCCTTGAACGGCGAGGCCGCAGAGTTGTGGGACAAGGACCCCGAAGAGTTTAAGAAGAAGGTATTAGGACGACACCGCGACATTGAGGAGGAGTAAAGCATTTCATAGCGTGCAGACTTTATGATTTTACGTTATTGGGTACCTGGAGTCTTTGGAGCACACGTCAATCGTTTGATAGGGTATTTGGGTGTATTTTGCATTTCCAGAACTAGGGCTGGGGAAAGGGGGACTGTCCGTCCCTTTCACAAGCGCATGACCGGTTACAACATATAATAGAACCTGTCAAATTCATCATGACAAATCACCGCCTAACCAGGCTGCTTCCCGTCACTCTCCCTTCTGTAACAATCAGGGACTCTCTACCGCGGCAATTGTCGCAGAGGCGAGATGTTTCGTTGTGGAGAAAAAAAACCTTGTTGATCACATTGCCGTCTTTTATTTTAAGCGTGAAAAGCTAGAAGAGCCGGTTGCAACTCCGTAATGCCATGCCACCCCAGAACCATTCCCAATGAGAAACAAGTTTTCTTTACTCCTCAACGACCTCAGTCGCAAGGCCCTTGGGGTTCTTGACATTGACTGCCTGAACGTAGCTGTACAACTTCTCCTTGGCACCCTCCTCATCGTTTCGTCGTCGGGAGATTCGGACTCGGATTCTGTAGGCAACACCCTTAACACCCTGCTCCCAAACCTTCTTGTTCAGGGAGGGGTCGATCCGGACGTCGGAGGTACCCTGGGGGAAAAGGAGTTAGCATTCATGGCCCATTGGTGAAGAGTTTCGTGCTCATCGCCAAGCAGTCAAACTGCGCTCATCGGGATGTCGCGATTGGGAATTCGTACCATGGCCTTGGTGGCGAAAGCCTTGATCTCCTTGATGGCACGGGGAGCCCTCTTCTTGAAAGTAACACCATGCAGCTTTACACATCAACTGTTAGCATTCCTTGTATATGAAATCCTGAATCATCTCCTTTGCTTCTTTCCCGTCTCTCCCTCCTCTTGTTTGCTTTTCGATAATTCGCTTGGGTAATCGAGGCGACATACTCTCTTGTGCATGTGGATGGTGTACTCGCGGGCAACCACGTCCGCAATGGCGGAGCGCTGAGTAGGCTTCTTTGACGACATTTCTGGATTGGATAATTAGTTTTCGAGTCGGACGAGAGGTGGCGTAATTGCGAGTGTTGGGGATTCTCTTGCGACCAGCGTTTGACAGAGATTCCGTATGTGAGAGGGAGAGAGGTTTGGTGCGCTTCGTACCTGCGGATCGACTCTTCACGGTCTTGACGTTGGGAAAGGTGGTTGAAGTCGGAAATGCTAAATTCCACAAAATCTTTGTGCGTAGGGCAGGCTCGAAATTCCCGTGGTGGGGGTAGCGAGCCAATCATGGCAACGTCGCTGCGGGCTCCACCGAAATTCACGTGATGGACCAACTCGCAGCTGCATCCTCACCTGAGGCATCAATTTTCGACGCCAGTCTGCGCCCCAAGCGGAAATGAAACCAGCGCCAAACTAAATGACCCGTTCTCCATACTGCGTCCAGAAAGCCCATCGCCGCCGCATTCCAGCCATCACCACCGGCAACGAGCTGCTACAAGCTCCTGTGTGACGGCTTCTCTTTTCGGTCTCTCGCTCGTTTCATCCTATTGCATCATTGTTCGTCGCTTTCGTCCGCGCCCAGATTCGCCATTACTCCCCTGGCAGGGAGATTTCTTCCCTTCTCGCGAGCTTCTGTTGTTGCTCGTTGCACAAATCATCACAACTAGCAACCGGAGTACCAAGCTATAGCTGGAAATTTTACTATATCAAGGCTCAAGGAATTCGCTCGCTCCATCATAATCAACAATCTTATAGCCCATCATGGCAGACAGTCGAGAAACCACGGCGTCAACAACGCCTCAGCCCGACATGACGCGCAACAGACTGCCGACCCTTTTCGAGGTTTTGAGCCGTCGCACACTTCCTCCTGTTGATCTTTTCTCGTTCTATATCTATATGCGAGACCAGCAGCGATCTGTTGACTACCTGGACTTTTGGTACGAACTATTAATATACAATAAGCAGAGTATATGATGAAATACTGACATGTTGGCCAGGTTGGATGTCTCACAACACATGTCACTTTGTCGCCATTACGTCCGTGAACTTCGACGATCAGTTCTCATCGCGACTCCGGACCTGGAAAAGACATCTAAGCGATCGTCTATACTGGGGCTTGACGACCTGGATTCTCGTGCGGCTGGTCCATCGGGGTACCCAACTGAGAAGGAAAGAGATCATGATGCCCATATGTCGGCCTTCTTGCGCGAAGATGTTAGCCACGAATCGCCTCAAACGCAGAGCGGATCGAACCACACAAAGCCTAGCCCTCCATTCAGTGCATCTCATGATGCGACAGACTCAAACTCTCCAGCCCATACGGTTGCTCGACAGGATATTAGGGCCTCTGCCGAGAAAATTCTCTATACATTCTTGATGCCTGGAGCTGAGAGAGAAATCACGCTGCCCGGATCGATTACCCAGGACGTCACGGCCAACATTGAAGAGTATGGTCGAGACGACCCGGAGGTCTTTGATGTCGCGAAGGACTACGTATTCCAGGCGATGGAACGAGATGCATTTCCTGGTTTCTTGCGTATGAAGGCTTTGGGCAATCTCATTCCACCAACCCTCGTCATGCGCCTCATTATTGGGCTTGTTGCCATGTTTGGAGCGTTTTGGACTTCGTTCATCCTCATCTTTCTTGATAAATCTAGAGCACTTCGATGCTGGGTAAGTCTTATTCCAGTTCGATATTCAACCTGCCTACGGAACATCCTGCTAACATGTCACCCTTTCTCAGCTCATTCTTCCATTCACCATTGGCGTTTATTTCCTTGCATCATACCAGTACTCCCTAGACCCTATCTTGGCACTCATCGGATTCAGCGAGTACACGCCGTTTAACTTCTCGCGCATTAGAGAACCCTATGTCCGCCGCCTCCTTGCGAAGCGAGCTATGATGGTACTGGCTGTGACGCTTCTGATTGATGCTGGACTGTGTGTCCTGTTCATTCTTGTCCCAGGCAAGAGACTCTAAATCTTGCTTCGCATGTCTCTTCTCAGCCAGTGGATGCCGGACATCACATTGGCTTGTACGCGAAATCTTGGACACAGGCTATCTCCGTGCGCGTACCGTTGGGAGCAAGATTAATCTAATTCAAATGACGACCGTTACGAACAATTTTTTATAGGGTATAATCGGGCGATAAGATACCTTTTCCCCCTAAAACTAAGACCTGAAAAAGAGATCAACAGGGACTTTGGCGCGAGCTTTTAGACTTTTTTCTTTCTATATATACACCCACATGTTTTTATTTCGTTTTATCTGTATCACAGGCAATTTGTATCATCAGCCGTGGCTTGGAGTTGCTGGTCCAACGTTTTATATTCCTCAATAATATCAGGGTACTGGATTGCTTGTAACCTGTTTACGTCATGTATTATATCATATTTCGTCGTGACTGTCTAAATTTACATCACATTGGAAGTCTAAGTTCCGCTTATCTTGCCAACGTTCCGCCTTGCCTCTGTTTACAATTTCCTCTTACTGGCTCTTTTAGCCAAATCGTCCACTGGGTGTAAGTCATCGATATCCATTAGCTCGGCATTTGATTCCGCACCGGTGGGGTCAGCCATGGAGCGTTTGCTGATAGCCCTTCGAGTCAGATTGTCGCGTGGGTATCCTGAGAGCATGCTTTTATCCTCACTCACACTTTCCACTAACGTTTGTAGCTTTTTGTCCGAGGCTCGTTTCTCTCTCTCTCGTACAGTGGCCGCATCACGAATGCTCTTGATCTGCTCTTCGAGGTCTCCGAGGGTAGACTGGCAACGACCAGCCCAGCCCTGCAGGGCACTAATCATATCTGGGATTGTGCCGGGAGCGAGATCTCGGAGAGGAGCAACGCTTGTTACTGAGACGGCTTGGCGAGCAGGGTCGAGGGTGGCGTGCAAGAGGCCGGCGTAGATGGCTGTGATGACGAGGTCCTCCACCTCTCGGGGTGAAGAGAGGCCTAGAGCCTTTTGTAATGCATCGTATGATAGGCTTGATCGGTCGCTAGCCAGGGATAGAAGCGAAAGCTGTCGCAGCTTGAGGGTCTGAGTGTCGTTCAACGTGGGTAGGTCGGCTGTGGCATGGTATGTCCCGTAGGAGCCGTAGGAGAAGATTTGGAGTAGCGTGAGGTATGATATGAACTCTGGGCTAGCTGCGAGGGCCTGTATCTGCGGTGTCTGGAGGAGCTCAGTGAAGATGAAGGTGTTTGGAGCAGAGGTTGCGCGAGTGACGAGATCGGCGGCAGCGCGGGGAGAGGTTGCTGACTTTGAGAGCGCCAGGAAAGGCTATGGAAATGCTTTCGTGAATACGAATGTCGTATAGAGGAGAAACTACTCTCTAAGGGGGATCATACCTCTAAAGCGTTCAACGCTTTGGTTTGCTCCATGATGATGTCGTTACTGTGACTTTTATTTCTTGAAACGTGATGGCAGGCTAATGGATCACGCTCTAGAAAGGCTGCCGCACCCTCACTGCGGCGGAGAGTGGGGTAAGATAATCTCGATCTGATAAGCGAGGCTGACAAAGTTATTGAACAAAGACACCAAAAAACAGTAGTATCAGTATATGATTTCGGGATGTGGTGTGGATTGCTGTTTAGTGCCGACAATCTGCAGTCTGGAAGTGTTTTGCGTGGTTAGGTGTATCAGGAAGGTTTGAGGTTTTGGAAGGCAGCAGTGCTGAGTGGTCTAGCTACAGTGGAGGGGCTGCGATTTTAGGTTGAGGAGGCGCACGTTGGGCTAGTGAAGCTAAATAGCTAGGTAGGTAGTGCTACTATTCTCGCTACTATTGTCTTTCATCTACCAGTATTCGTTCTATTGTACTCTTATACTATGAGGTGTGAAAGCTTCATTTTGAGACATCAAAAGCTGGAGAGATTAGTGGTGCACAGAACACGGTCATTATTATAGCTGCTACTGGCGCTACTCTGTTCATACAAAGTACTACTATTACCTAGTAGGTAATATTGGGCACTGGCAGCTTAGCTGGGCTTAGCTTAGCTGTGAATGCCGCCGATATCTTCATCTATGTATGTTGACAGCTTCATCTACAGGCCGTACTTGGTAAATACGCGCATCCATTAATACTTTCGATTGAGTTGACCCGAAGGATGATAAAGATAGCCTACGACAAGCTTCAAAGGGCCGAAGGAACGGCTCTATCCGCAAAAGCGAGATTCCGCAGAAACATTGCTACCAAACAGATGCATGATGAAGAGGGGAAACACCCTTGGCATAAGTTGTCATCTTTTAGTTGGCATTTGATAGCTTGAGCTTAAACGAAATGGGAAAAGGGTTTGCATGGAATATTGAATTGATAGTAATCTGTCCGAAGTGCTACTACTGGCAATGCTACAGCAGCAGCATATTGGGGTATGATGCATGCTGACCAGATAGAAACCCGAAATAGCAGGGAGCGGATTAGGGCTCGCTGCATGCTGACCAAGCGGAAACTGCCACAATGGCAATTTCAACAGCCTTTTGTATTCTCGGACGACTGCCCTCGGATTAAGACGTGTGTACGGCTGCGAACGAGCTTGATATCTCGGCTTGTACGAGGCGCAAGCGTTCTTCACCGTGGGAGAGTATATGTAGACTACTGGCCTAATCCGGAATACAGGCGGGTTGGATAGGGCATTACCCGGTAAAGGCAAGGCATTGCCTAGTAAAGGCAAGGCATTGCCCAGTAAAGGCAGCAGTAGGCGCTGTGCGCATCTGCCCAAACGAAATGACCGCGGTCCTTCATCAGCATTTGACAGGCGGGAGAGCGATTATTCAGCGACGCACCGGCACATCATCGCTGATGAAACAGGGCCCAGCCTCTGTGCCGCCTGGGGGGTTGGGGGCTTCACGATAGGCGGCTGCTAGCCTCCCTAAAACATCAATAGTGCGACAATTGCAACACCTCCGTCTTCCTCCTATTAGCCATTTTACGTATAACTGGGTGCAGAGTCTACGAAACATCCTGACGCGTCTCTATTTTTCATTTCCTCTCCTTCATTTCTTTCATTCTCTTCTCCTCCTCCTTGTGGCCCTGGCTGGTCGCATTGCGCTTTGTATTTCCGTTCTTACGTACCTTCTTGCGTTGTTGGGCTGAGTCCGGCTTTTGCTTTTCCCGAAAGCCAAGCCTTGTTCTTATTGAGCCACTTTATTTTCTTATTTTCCCACCTTTCCGGATACCACCACGAGCAGCGCTATTCTTGAGCGACCAACCGCGAGTCTGCCACACACCCATCTGCGACCGGGCGCCCGTATTGGCTGCAAGCCGTGGCTCTCTGTGGCGCTATTCGCATCTTCCTAGCTCCTTCTCTTCTAGGACTGTGCGCGGGAGGATTTATAATTCTAGTACGGTAACCTTGATGCACCCTTGCATCTCCCTTGCATCTCACCAGACATAAATGAGAATCATTTACCTGGTTTCTGGTGGAGGGCCTTGACTGGGTTCCCCTCTGCAGATAAGCGCCGCGGCTTGTTCGGCGAGACACTTTTTGCTGACACAATCCGATCCGGCTAGATACTATATTAAATCCTCACTCCCAGCCGTTTGCGTTTTTTCTTCCGGAGCTGGTCTCTGAAAATCCGACGCTTGGTTCGCTCATAGGCCCGGTTACCGACCGATCCAGCTTCTTGTTTAGTTCTTTCTTCCTCGTGCGATGCTTGCGGCTTCAAGGTGAACAACATTAAGAGAAAGGCTTTCCGCCGTCCCCTACGCGGGCCTTTGCTTTTCCGCCCGTGAGACATTATATAAAAAAGGAAAGACCAGAGAAAGTAGTAGAATCTGAAGAGAAGAATCATGGCTCCAGCATACATCAAGGTCCCCGGGCGGGACATCGATGAAGATGCAGGCCTTGCGCCCAAGAGTGCGCACATGGCAACGACCACATTGCGCGTTGGCGGCATGACGTAGGTTGCGCCGGCTTCCATCCGAACTCGACAGGGTTCCAAATAACGTTGTCACTGACACGGTTTTTCTCTTCCACAGATGCGGAGCTTGCACATCGGCTGTCGAAGGTGGTTTCAAGAATGTCAAAGGCGTCGGCAACGTCTCTGTCAGCCTCGTCATGGAGCGCGCCGTTATCACGCACGATGCGCAGATCCTCAGCGCCGAGAAAGTCCGAACGATTATCGAGGATACCGGATTCGACGCCGAAGTTGTTTCAACAGACCTCTTGACCCCAGTTGTTCCTCGGTTTTCAGACAAGGCGACCGAGAGCGAAGACGACGGAGTAGTAACGACAACAGTCGCGATTGAGGGCATGACATGCGGCGCCTGTACCTCTGCTGTAGAGGGCGGTTTCAAGGATATTCCCGGCCTCAAGACCTTCAGCATCTCGCTTCTCTCCGAACGAGCCGTTATCGAACACGATCCGGAGCTTCTGTCAGCCGAGAAAATCGCTGAAATCATCGAAGACCGAGGCTTTGGCGCCGAAATCGTCGAGAGCAAAGCCAGCGCCAAGACCGAAGATGCCGCAAATACCGTTGCCACTACGACTGTAGCCGTTGAGGGAATGACATGCGGTGCCTGTACTTCTGCTGTCGAGGGAGGCTTCAAGGGAGTTGAGGGCGTCTTAAAATTCAACATCAGTCTTCTAGCTGAGCGCGCAGTCATTACTCATGACGTTGCGAATCTCACTGCTGATAAGATCGCTGAAATCATTGAAGACTGCGGTTTTGGTGCTACAGTCTTGTCTACCACTTTTGACGCCCACGACCAAAATGGCACATCAACCACTTCACAGTTCAAGATCTATGGTAGTCCAGATGCCGCCGCTGCAAAGGCTCTCGAGGAAAAGCTGCTGGCTCTTCCTGGTGTTCAGTCTGCTTCACTTAGCCTCTCTACAGATCGTCTTTCGGTCACACATAAGCCTGCCGTCACTGGCCTTCGTGCAATCGTCGAGGAGGTAGAAGCAGCGGGCTTCAATGCTCTGGTGGCGGATAGCCAGGACAACAACGCACAGCTCGAGTCGCTGGCCAAAACAAGAGAGATTACAGAATGGAAAAACACCTTCAGGATCTGTGTCGCGGTGGCTGTCCCAGTCATGTTCATCAGCATGATCCTGCCAATGGCTTTCCCTAGCCTAGATTTCGGTGTCATTCAGCTCATCTCTGGTCTCTATCTCGGCGACCTTGTCTGCATGGTTGCTATTACACCAATTCAATTTGGTGTCGGAAAACGATTTTACATTGCAGCCTACAAATCACTCAAGCACCGTGCGCCCACAATGGACGTCCTTGTGGCTCTTGGTAGTTCATGCGCCTACTTCTTCAGCGTTATCGCCATGATCATTTCTATCGTCCTACCACCGCACTCTCGACCCGGTGTGTTTTTCGAGACCAGCGGCATGCTTTTCACTTTCATTTCTCTTGGCCGCTTCCTCGAGAACCGCGCCAAAGGTCAAACTTCAAAGGCTCTGTCTCGCCTTATGTCTCTCGCTCCATCAATGGCAACCATTTATGCCGATCCTATTGCCGTGGAGAAGGCATCGGAATCATGGGCCAAGTCTGCTGAAGAGTCTACTGACAACATGGCCCAGCGCTCAGACGAAGCAAATACTTCAGTTTACGAGGAAAGGAGCATCCCGACCGATCTGCTTCAGGCTGGAGATATCGTCGTTATTCGACCTGGTGATAAAATCCCGGCCGACGGTGTCCTTGTCAGAGGCGAAACCTATGTCGATGAGAGCATGGTAACCGGAGAGGCTATGCCTGTGCAAAAACGGCTAGGATCCAACTTGATCGGAGGCACGGTCAACGGCAATGGCAGAGTGGATTTCCGTGTCACTCGAGCCGGTCGCGATACCCAGCTCAGCCAAATTGTGAAGCTCGTTCAGGATGCCCAGACCACAAGGGCCCCTATTCAGAAGTTGGCCGACACTTTGGCAGGCTACTTTGTTCCTTTGATTCTGGCTCTCAGTTTACTCACTCTCCTCGTATGGTTGATTCTCAGCCATGCCCTCCCTCACCCGCCCATGATCTTCACCAAGGATAACAGCGGTGGCAAGGTCATGGTTTGCATCAAGATCTGCATCTCTGTTATTGTAATTGCATGCCCCTGTGCCCTTGGCTTGGCGACGCCAACTGCTGTCATGGTCGGAACGGGCGTGGGAGCTGAGAATGGCATCCTCATCAAGGGCGGAGCTGCACTGGAGACAACCACCAAAATTACCCAAGTCGTATTCGACAAGACCGGCACAATCACACGCGGCAAGATGAGCGTTGCCAAGATGGAGTTGGTTTCCGGTTGGAAGGGCGACTCACTGCGAAAGAGACTCTGGTGGTCAGTTGTTGGTCTTGCCGAGATGGGCAGCGAACACCCGATTGGCAGAGCCATTTTGGCTGCTGCTAAAGAAGGGCTCGGAATCCATGATGCTGAGAGTGCCATTCCCGGTAGCGTTGTTGACTTCAAGCTTACTGTCGGTGGAGGAATCAACGCCCTTGTTGAGCCTGCATTGTCTGCTGAAAGAACTCGCTACAGGGTTCTGGCCGGAAACGTCAAGTTCCTTGAAGGCAATGGTGTCGAGGTTCCTCAAAGTGCCATTGATGCCGCGGATCAAACCAACTCCTCAACAAAGGGCAAGGGCAAGGGCTCACGATCAGAAAATATTAGCGCAGGAACGACAAACATCTTCATTGCCATCGACGGACAATACACTGGCCACCTCTGCCTTTCGGATATCATCAAGGATGGTGCGCTCTGGGCGATCTCTGTGCTGCACCGCATGGGCGTCAAGACAGCCATGGTTACCGGAGACCAGCGACCTACGGCCTTGGCCGTTGCGGCCGTTGTCGGCATCTCTCCTGAGAACGTGTTCGCCGGTGTCAGCCCCGACATGAAGCAAACCATCATCAAACAGATCCAAGAGCAAGGCGAAGTTGTTGCCATGGTGGGAGACGGCATCAACGATTCCCCCGCCCTGGCCACGGCCGACGTGGGTATTGCCATGGCCAGTGGAACAGACGTCGCCATGGAGGCCGCAGATATCGTTCTGATGCGCCCCGATGATTTGCTATGCGTCCCGTCCGCCATGCACCTCACCCGACACATCTTCCGCCGCATCAAGCTGAACCTGGCATGGGCCTGCCTGTACAACGTCATCGGCATCCCCCTCGCCATGGGCTTCTTCCTGCCCCTCGGCGTTCACCTACACCCCATGGTGGCAGCAGGCGCCATGGCCTGCAGCAGCGTCAGCGTTGTGCTGAGCAGCTTGATGCTCAAGTACTGGAAGCGACCCCAGTGGTTCGAGGAGAACTCACTCGACGCCTCTGGCAACAGCAACCTGCAGTGGAAGAGTGGCGCCGGCATCGTTGGCTGGGCCAGGGAGATGTTTGGCCGTGTTCGCGGTACGAAGCGCGGCGAGGGATACGTTGCACTGGAGGATCTCGAGGCTTAAATACAAGCTTTTCTATTGCGAGATGTGTGTATATGTTAGTGCTGTTGGGTTGTTGGGTTGTTAGCTATACGCGCGCGTGGATATAAGTGACGATAGCAGTTGGTTGGATTTGTAAACGAAATGGATGGTAATTGGCCGGACCAAGGAGCATAGCGTGGGTGTTGGACGAATAATGGCGTTTTAATTAGGGACATAATCCTCAGTATCAATAATCGAGATGTCTTTCATATGTTGTGAAATTTTGTACAGTCCTTTGTGTGTTTTGAATAGTAGCAAATCCCGTTGTAACAATCAAATGATCATATCATACTTGTCATTCATAGAACGTGAAAAGAAATTCAAGATATATCTGATCGGAACCATTGACAGCTCTTCGAAGGGGTAAAAAAAAAGTAATCATGTCTCAGACCTCTCATATCTATCTATCTCTTTAGCTCTAATGCCTGAATCCAATAGCATATATATACAAGTCTCCAAACCAGCCCGCAGGCAACTTTACCTCAGAATGCGTACAAAAGTAATCATTGAATGGGAATAAAAAAAAAAGAAGAGAAAAGAAAAGAAGAACCAATGCTTTCCTCAAAAGACCAAAGTACAGAAAAATAAAACTCCCTAGCCAGAAAAGACGCCAAAAATCATGCCCTATATCCAATCTCAAAACTCCAAATTTGGGCTTTAAACTTCAATTCAGAGTCCACCCGCTCCCAGAATCGGCCTCTTCTCTTCTCCTTCAAAAAGTACATCGTTGTGAGGTTGGCAGAGATCCTTCCACGCAACAAACTCCTCGTTCAGATCTGTCCAAGCCCCGCCGAATTCGTCATCAGGGTTATCGCCAGCTGGATAGTAGTGTTTCGGAACCCATTTTCGGCCATCAATGAGTTTATGCGTCAGGGGTTCGCCGGCTTGCGAGGCCCTGACGGCGGCTTTGAGTAAAGATTTGACATAGGGATAAAACCATAGCATGGGCCATTCGGACTCGACAAACTCTTTGGGCCCGGTGCAGTGCCAAAGGCCGTAAATGTGGTGGGTGACAAAGTTGACGCCCAGTTCGACAACGCTGAGCCAGTCTGCTGATGTAGACCCCGGGTGAGCTTCTGGGATAGCATCGTACAGTTTGCTTAGCGAAGAGACAATATTCTTGGGCATCCTGATGGTGGGAGGCTGAAATAAAGGCCCATCTTCACGGATATCAGCCGTAAGTTTGGTTGTCAAGCCAGATTCGTTGAATTGTTTATATCCAAAATAAGGCTCATATCCAGCCCTGGCTTGGAACAGCGCAGACTCGTACTCAATGGCAATGTGATATTCGGTCGTCTGCAAAGGATCGCTCTTAGCCGGGATGATCTTGTCAGGCGGAAATTCTGGGAGTTCGCTGCCCATCATCTTCGAGCGCCAATATTCCTGTCGGCCCCAAACATTGGCCATATAGTATTGATCCGATTCTCTGAACTCGTACAGAGGGTCATATGTGGCCGTTATCTCGGCCATTGTGGCAGCAATATAACTCCTTAGATCGCCAACAGGTCCCATGATTGTCCCTGAATTTAGCCATCGCGGGTCAGAGTAGAACATGAAATTGTCTCCCATATTCGAGCCCCAAGCAGCCGGTGATATGGGTGATTCGGGAGCAGTCCAGCATCGAGGCGCCAGGTGATCAATAGGCCAGCAGATTTTGTCAGGCCCCAGGAAGACGGTCTGACGAAGGCCACGCCTGTGGAGTTCGCCAACACTGACGTCAAAGCGTTGCGCCAGATGAGCATCAGCGCGCTCTGCAACTTGGAAGTATCTCTCGACCATAATCTCGGGGGGCAGCTGAATGAGGATATCATAGCCATCCACGATGATTGCCAAATCGTCGTCTTCGTCGGGTGGGAGCGAGTTGAAATATTGTTCCATAGCTCGCAGCTTAGCAAGATGAGTTATTGCGGCATCGAATTCGTCGACCCCATGCCAGCCAAGTAGTGTAGGAACTGGATAGCGGTTGACGGCCGAAGAAACTAGATTGTAGCAGAAATGTAAATTTGGCTGGCTGGCCGGGATGAGATAGTGCAGCCTCGACGTCTTTGGCTCTGGGGTAGAATCTGGATCCGGATCTGGACTGGATATCGAGGAGTTTGAAGACGACGATGTTAGAGATGCCGGTAGTGTTGCATTTAAGAGTGTAGAACCATGTGGTAGCATAGCAATGAGCTCCTCCTAATGGCGCTTTTATATCAGCTCCACACGACAAGATGTATGCGAGGAGCACGGAACGAGGGGGTATGGTCACATACAGGATCGGGATATGAGTTGTAGTAGAAAAGTATAGCGCAGAACAAGGCAATGAATGCGACGACGAAGACGTTTCGCCGCCTACCTGACGAGGCAATCATGCTTGATAGCGGGAGCGTCGACGACGCACAGCCGAACGACAAGAGAGAATAACGAAATGAAATAAACTTAGGAGAAAGAAGGTAAAAGAAGTAGAGAAAGAGAGATAGAAAAAGAAGGGAATATGACAACTACAAAGTCAAAAAGATTGAACGTGGTGCAGAGCACACGGTCTGATTACAGGAAAACAGAAACGAGCGGCAGGATCGAAGTACAAGGTCGACTTGTGCGATCCGCATGAGACAGCGACAAATGGGAAGGTCGCAGGCGTCTGAGAGCCTCTTCACACGAGAATGAAGGAAAAGAAGGAGGTCGAGGAGAAGATCATCGTGCCAGCCAAGTCCTTCAGATTCGGCGGGTGCGGCTTGGCGACTATCAAGCGATCGACATGGCGACGATCGCTCTCTTGTTCTCCGGCAAATGGGCGCTCATACCGGTGGATTAGGACAGCACTACAGTGAGATTTAAGACGGCACTTGTGCATGTTGGGAAGAACCCTGAGTAAGTGTATAGCATATCATTGAATGAAGGCTTTTCGCCTAAGCGTACAGTGTAGAATATGATATGGAACGGGCTAATGGTGTTGGTCCAGCGCCATTCTGATGGATCTCGGGTTTGGATCTTCAGGTGGGTTTTCCTCTTGGGGACGCTAAGTTGTGCCTAGATCCTCTTTCTTTCTATTTCATTTGTCGCTGCCCCTGGTGGTTTGGAAAGGCTATCTAGTACAGTACGTCGTATTGATTTAGATGTAATTCCTAGGGATCTGAGGGGTCGTGCGGGCTGCCAAAAAAAAAAAAAAAAAAAAAAAAAAAAAAAACACTATTAGTCTGCCACTATAAAAGTATAAGTGATGGGTGATGCTCCGATGCTGGATATAGCATTAATTGCAATGGCAGAGACACATCCAGCAAGGAGCAGCCGGCGGTGTAGTGTCTAATGTGAAAGGGTTCTGCCACTGGCCCGTCCACACGGTAAGCAAGAGATATCATGCTTATTTAAAGATAGCGGTGCCTTGTGGTAAGTTTATTATACATACCAGGTTGCCATTCATCCCCTTATATCTCGGGGATGGAGGTAGGGTTCAGCTGCATCTCCATTCCCTGCAAGGGAGCTCTGCCGATCACTCGTTATCAGTAATCGTGTCAACTTGAGACACCCGATGTGCATCAAACATGACAGTACGGGGTACCAGTGCTACTCTTCTAGTGCAACGACAATCAGCTGGCAGATGCCGTCAATAACATCAATCGTCATCTTAGAGGGAGCAGCCAGTTGCCGGTGACGTGTATACATATACAGCAAAGCACGTAACCAAGAGCAACAAAGTCCAGCAGCCTCAAATATCCGAGATAACTGCGCACCATGGCAAGGATGCTCATATTAGAAACCGCCAGGTAAGCACGCAATTCGGACCTCTAACATGCGTACCTCCCTCTCCCGTGCTAGGAGATGCCAATCGCTGCAAAAGGGCTCGGGAGATGGACCAATTTGGCAGATGGACTTTGTGCAGATCCGACGATCTCTCCTGCATGGGCGGTAACATTGGGAGCCTGTGCTCTGTCCTTGTTATCTGTGTCTGTGACCTGTGCCTGTACAGCAGCACGGCCTGACATTGACACTCTACACTTCTCAATGTTTTGTGTTTTTACTTTCAGGCGCTGGAGAGCAGTGGGTGCCATTAACTTTACAGGCCGCTCTATACGGGCGTCAAGCGTTGAATCAATATCATGCATGTGGCTCGGCTAGCAGTTGGTTGGCTGTGAGTGCGGCCCGCGACGTCGGCTGTTTCGGAGATTATTGTGCCGAAGTGAAGCAGCGCATAGTGCCTGGCATATATGTCGAGTACTATTTCGCAGATATATCTGCATTCTGGAAGATGACGCTGCAGGAGTGAATCGATATAAAAATAGCCATGCACCAGCCACAGCATTTGGTGCAGAACGAGGAACAAGGAACGAGGAACGAGAAACGAGAAAACAGGCGACGCCCTCGGCGGCATTGGTAGGTATATTATGGAGACCAAAAGCTTGGCGAAAACTTACCCAGACACGCAAAAGATGCGACAAGCTCGACGCTGATCTGGTGGCTGCGCAGCCTTATACGCCTCCGCCCGACGTCAGGAGAGAACAAGCATGATATAGCTGGTTGTTTACGGCATGATGCCCCTCGTGTCTATTCCCGTGCATCCACGTCACTCGATTACGCGAAGCAGCAGCAGGAGACCCGTCGCATCATGACATGCGTACATGCACAGCGCTTCGTATCAGTTTAGTCTTCCCCAGCAATATCCCGCTGCTGTCGAAACATTTTGCTTGTAGCAGTAAAGTCCGAAGCAGCCGGCTGGAAGGAGAATCGCGAAGACGAACTCCGGTCATAACCCTCTTCGCCAAGACAATCGCAGACGCGACAACCAAACAACTAATTTCATCGCAGCTCTCGCTATTTAGCCAGTGCATTTTCCCTTCGCCGTCCAGAGCCGATGCCAAGACACCGGCGCTGACACTGGCTCTCCCAAGGCAGGGCCCCCTGGTCTGCTGCTCTGGGCTCAGCTCGGGGCCAGTTTGCGATTCGCTTGCTGCGTGGGAAGTAGGCCAGAATGTCCACCGCCAGGCAGAGTTGAGTGCAGAAGCTGAAATCCTGCAAATGCAGCCCAATCACCATCCCGTCATCCATTTTTATGCCGTGCCTCTACCAGCAGGCCCTGCTCGTGGGTGCATATGAGGCACGCCGACGTCCTTCTTAAACCATACTGTAGGTACCCAAGGCAGATCACTATTGCTTGCTTCAGTCCAGTAGGGTGAGGTGTCCTGAGGTGTCCTCTAGCGTCCTCCAGCGCCCTCCAGCGTCCTCCAGCAGGGCCCAACGCACTGTAATTCCAATTCGCAATTCCCTTTAACCGCGGTGCGTAATCGCGGCTTCAGCGTGCTCCGCTGCCAAGACATCACACAGTGCAAGGCGGTTCCGCCGCACATGCAGACGCAAGCAGTCACAGCGTCTTTGGCTGCTCCGTCAGGCGTCTTTAGCGCACCGCAGGCCCGCTAGCTGGCTCCAGCCGGCCCAGTGCTAAATTTGAGCCCCAGCCAATCCCTTCTCCTTATCGTCCTGCAGCGCCCATTTCGACCTTCAATCTCAGGTCCACGCCACATTTTCCTCCTGTTCGACGCTCTTCCCCTCCTCCACCTCCGTCCACTACTTTTTCTTTTTTTCGTTTTCAGATTTGAGAAAGCAGCGAGGTGTCCTTTGAAACAGCTTGTCCGCGCCGTCTTTTTGCATTCCCAACCCGTCGCTCGCTCTTCCACCCCGCCCGATCTTGTGCCTGTCTTGGAGATTCGGGACCCTCCGGCTTTAATAGTGGTTTGCCTCGCTTTTGTCGCTTCCTACTGCTGCATCGTTGCCTACAAACTGCACGATATACGAGCACTCCGCACGCGACGGCGTCGTATCCATCTCCGGCTGTACCCTTGCCAGATCCGGTCGACAATCTACCGAATCTTACTCCCTCTCGGATTTCGCCAGTTATGCGAGTAGGGCTGCCTTGAGGAGCTTGAATCTCTTATACGCCATTCTTGGACCACGTCTTGTCTTCGCAACTTATACGCCCATTGTGTCGAAACACAGCTCGCCCATCATGTCTAGGCGGTCACAGGACGTCGCGCTCCTGACTCCCGAGGAGCAGGACTTCAAGGACATTGAAGCTGGAAAAAGCGAAAGCGAATCCAACAATCAGAACCTCGATCATGAATACTCAATACCTAGCACCGTCAAGTTCACTTGGCTGGGAGCCTACTTTTTCCTCTCTCTGGTCCTCACACTCTACAACAAATTGGTTCTGGGCATTGTACGTTTTATAACCTTCACATGCCAATCTTGAGGCAGTGATGCGATCCTTCCAATCCAAACATATATGATGATATCATCTGCTCTCTCCAATTGGTTGCTAATCCGTCTTTACGAATAGTTTCACTTTCCCTGGCTTCTGACATTCCTCCACACTTCTTTCGCCAGTCTTGGAACATATGCCATGCTGCAAATGGGCTACTTCAAGCTTTCACGCCTCGGTCGTCGCGAAAACCTTTCCCTTGTCGCCTTCAGCGCCCTATTCACTGCCAACATCGCCGTCTCCAACCTGTCTCTCGCCATGGTTTCTGTTCCTTTCTACCAGACGATGCGCATGCTTACCCCCATCTTTGCCATCGTCATTTTCCGTGTGTGGTATGGCCGAACATATAGCACAATGACGTATCTCTCTCTCGTCCCTCTGATCATTGGTGCTACTATGACCACTGCCGGTGAGATGAGCTTCTCAGATGCCGGATTCCTCCTTACCATTCTGGGTGTCATCCTGGCCGCTCTCAAGGTAATTCAGCAGCAGATCAAAATTCTCTCATATGGTATCAAGGCTAATCAAAACAATATAGACTGTCGTTACCAACCGATTCATGACCGGATCATTGGCCCTCCCACCCATCGAGTTCCTCATGCGCATGTCTCCCCTCGCCGCTCTCCAGGCTCTGGCCTGTGCCACGGCTTCTGGAGAGGTTGCCGGCTTCCGCGCACTCGTCAGAAGCGGCGAAATTCATCTTCTTCCCGCGTCTGCTTCTCTGGCTGGCAACGGTTTCTTGGCGCTGCTTCTCAACATCTCATCCTTCAACACCAACAAGCTGGCCGGCGCCCTGACCATGACCGTCTGCGGCAACCTCAAGCAATGCTTGACTGTCATGCTTGGTATCTTCTTATTCAACGTCACTGTTGATTTCCTCAACGGCGCCGGTATGGCCGTCACAATGATCGGAGCCGCCATCTACAGCAAGGCTGAGTTGGACAACAAAAATAAAAAGAAGCAGCAGCAGCAAGAGGCCGCTTTCAAGCCTACTGAGCAAAGGTAGCGACTATTGGGTGCATAACAAACCTCAGCGTTTTGATATATCCTTTTCCTTTTCTCCTTTAATGATATACTATAAAGATGGATATTTGAAGAAAAAAAGCCAGTTGGAGTATTAGGGCCAGCAATTCGACCTGACTCATGCTTGACCACGAACCAGAGATGCTTCTCAAGGCTGAATAAGCCCCATGTTTTAATATACACATTTGTCTATTTGCTGTCGGTTATAGGCAGCTTCGGAAAGAGATTTTGGGGGCTACGGAAGTTGTCACGATCAGATGGGATATGGCGTTAGGGAGATGATAATACTCTTAGCAACACAACAATGGGTTGTGTATCCGCGGGTGTTTTTATGTGTGTGGTAAAAGTTGCCTTTGGGATAGCTTGAGGCATGGCTAATTTTCTTTTTATTTTTCTATGTTTATTTTTTCAACTCTGGCTCCTTTTTTTAAAGACTACAATAGTATTACCCATACCTCTATTATGCAGTATATGAAAATAAACTTATTACCAGCGATATAATCCGGTTCTGTCTCAGCCCTGGCACAGCCACGATGCTCAACAAGATGCGCTCCTGTTATATTCCGAAATCCTACCCCTGAAGATAAGCCCGGCAATTCGGCGGGCGGGAAGAACCACTTTTCGGCGCTTGCTATGCAACATATAATTTGAACCTGCATAAGTGTGGCTGCTGGTAGCCGAGACTATTGCTTGCTGCTAGTGCCTCTTTTTTTCGGTGCGCTTGCGTAAGATTGGTGCCGATAGCAGTCGGCCGGACGGGGACTATTGACTGCGACGGTGGGTTTTTTGATTTTTTTTGCCTAATTTTTTTTTTTTTTTTAAACCCCTGGGAATAAGGCTGATGACAGAGGTCTAGCGATCAATAGTATGATACTAGTATTTAGCTGAGATGGGGACATTGGTGTTGATGGCCGGATGCAGCAGTTACCGATCAAACCTTTAGCTTAACACGGATTCAAACTCTACGGTGTAAGATGAGATTACTAAATAAAAGTCCAACAAACTTTATTATCAGCATACTTTGTATTTACGATGCCAAACGCCTAAACGATCCTAGCCTAACGCCATAATTTCCATCAAACGCTATTAACAAGTCTGGAGTTGCAATATCCTGCAGACACTCGAGGAAAGATATTACAATACTAATACCGCAGTTCTTCCAATGGGAAAGAACAGGAAAAGAAGAGAAAGGTGGCAAAGGAAAATAACGCCAAAATGAGACACTTAAGCTCCTAACGCTCCAGAATCAAAAACAAGCATCAACCCCTTTCCCCCCAAAGCTCATAAAACATGCATAAGAAATAGTATTAATCCACTTCTTCCATCTGGCCGCTGTACCGTGATCCTAAATCACTATTTTGTCTCAGGTGCCAAATGCCGCGTCTAACGTCCTCGAGCGTAGCATCGCCCTCCAAACCTAGCGTGCGGGCCAGGATCTCGAGGTCGCTTGGGGCTAGGGCCGCGTGTCTCTTCTCCCCAGAACGATCTACCGGCACTGACAAGCCGGCCGGTGGCAGTGTCGTGAGCACAGCCTCCCCCAGCTTGCCGTTGGTGTTCCAGGTTACATCGGCTCCAGCGCAGTTGGTGCCGTTATTAGTGCCGTTGTCGTCGTTGCGATTGCTCCGCTCAAGCATTACAAAACGAAGACCAACTTCAGTGACTGTGACGAGGATACTGAGGACAATGAGTGCAATAATGATCCAGGTGATATAGCTCATCTTGGCATCAGCATCCGAGTCGGAAAGGATCTCGGCAAGGTCCAAGAATACACGGCAACGCTCGTTGAGCACCTTGATGCGAAGATCTATCTCCAAGTACTCGCGGATAGCTTCGTACAAGGGGTGCAGTGTAGGCTCCGAGTCCCAGAAGAAATTGGGCACGTCGAGGATATTTGATGCTATTACGCGATGTTAGCTCAGTTATATCATCACTGCACACACGGAAAGTATACATACAAAGGTTAATATCCACGCGGCTTTTGAAGAGCCGACCGATAATCTTGACAATCTCAGTCCTCGTCATGCCCAGCTCTCCCGTCAGGGCCAGGGTCTTGGGCACATGCTGCGCATCAAGCATCGTCTCAATCATTCTCTCTTCAAAGAAGCAGAGCTTGGTACTCTGAGCAATTGCATGGCTAATAGTCAACTTGATCATGTGGTCTGATCGGGGTAGCAATGTGATCATGTCGTTAAATATCCGTGGCCGCTGCACGTCGGGACTATATTCAAAATGGAACTCTTCCGTCTCATAGTCGCCTTGGTCCAGAGGCCTTGAGAGCAGGTTGACACCGTCTTCAGCATCGGCAAAGGTCAGATCCGCGAGGATGTCTTTTTCTTGATGCTCTGTAAAATTCCAGAATACAACGACTCCGTAAGAGTAGACGAACATCTCTGCAAAGTTTTTTGCCTCCGGCGCAAGGCGATTCATATGAGAGGAAAGACTGTCATCTACAGGAGCATATGAGCTCTGCGGTGACAAAAGCCCATCATCGGGCGATAGCGGGCGATCCGAAAAGCCGGATGGTCTTCCCTGGCCATTGCCAGAACCTTCGGTGGCGGACGTATAGGCATCGTGATCAAAGTAGCCTTCGTGGTGATCCCGTTGTTCGCTACGCTCAATCTCCAGATCAAGGACTGTTTTCCCCGTTCCAGGTGTCTTAAGTATTGGCCGGCTCCGTACTCTGTAGCCTTCAATCCCGTTCATCAGCGGAAGAGCATAGATGGCGTAAAGGCAGTCATCGTAGAGTTTCGTCTTTGCCTCATGCTTCTTCTTCAAAAACTCTGCCGTCTCCTTTGTCTTGAATGCTTGTGCGGTGCAGTATGCTGTCAGCCGGCTGACTTTGTCTGTTCTCTGCAATTTGGGTAGTCGTTCTGCATAACTCTTCCCGCGAATGCCACCCCTTTTCCGCAGCACATCCAGCTCCTCATCTCTCAGTGGCCGTCCAGTTTCGTCCTGTAGTCTCAGGTTGGCCGCTGCCTCTCCTTCCAGTTCTTCGTCCTCTTCATCCCTTTCGTCGGTAACAGGTAATAGGACCAGCTTCTCACTAATTTTGGTCGTTCGCGAGGGTATTGGTTTGCCAGTGCGGGATGGAGCGCTGGGCAGGCCACCAGCTGATATTCGTCGAACATTAGGGGGGATCCCGCCGGATGTATGTGGTCTTTGCGCTGGCATGGGTGGTCCGCGAGGCTGGCCTGATGGAATCTGGGTGTCGTGCTGCAGGATGTTGTCAACGGTCATGAACCGCATCGGCGTCCGTCCAGGGGTACCAGACGACGTGCCAGGGCGCCGCGGTGACCTTCGCTGGTCCGCCCTCTCCCTCGCATCGGTGACCTGATTCATCCATGGTCAGTTCATCGCAGTTCGCCTATCAATTGAGCTCTTGGGGCTGAGGCTGGGAGTCGTACCAGCACGGATGGCCTCTGTTTCGCCGACATGATGAGCACAGGCGGCGCAGGCAGGCACAGGGCGACGATGTCGGTTACTCGACAAAATGATGCAAAGATTTCAGAAACCGTTTCCGTTCGTGCGGGAAACGATGTGGATGCGCCAATTCGATTACCGTGCAGAGGCGTGAAGTGGTAGCAGCCGCGTCAAAAGTTTAAAAGAATGAAGAGGCTGTCGCCAGCTCCAGCTGTTAGCGTCGGTAGTGACCTCATACATCCCCACTGGTACTTTTGTGCGCTCGTGTCTTCCATGCTACCCTAGAGTAATATAACAAGTTCGCTTTTTCACTGGTTTTTTTCTACTGGAGCATCTAGAATATTAGAAGCGTGAGTTCTTATAGAATCAATATCTAAGCTCGTGTCTCTGTCTGAGGGGAACCCTTTTTTTTTTTTTTTGTCCTGTTCTTTCTTCTAAAATTCCGTCTAATCTCTTGGTCTTTATTCAGAAGAAATCTGCCTCCAATAGCGGCTACTTCAGTAAAAAAATATGGGAGTCTGTTTAGCGTGTACTCCATTCAGAAATCTAAAAACAGGTCGAGTTACACCTTGTCGGTGTTATATTGACCAATGACACATGAAACACACCGTAACGTTTTACAAACCAAATGTCGCTAAATTTAGAGCTACGTTTATACATGTATAACTTAAATTTGCGCAGTAGGCGAAATGCAGTGTCTTGCCGAGCTTTTCTCCATAGCACTTTTATTGCTGCTGCTAAACTGATTGAATGACGTCGTTCTGGATACGTCCGCGCTCCACCCATGGCTATAATCTATATAATATTTGTGCAGAGCATGGAATCATGAATTACAATTATGGAAAAATAATTCGCAGTCGAGATATGCATTATTAGTACTGCGCGTAATATTTGTTGAGGTCTATGGGAATCCTTCTTGTTCGTCGTTATTCCGGCTTACGATCTATTAATACCCTGTTCAAATTCAGGAGTACCTGCTAACAAACTCTTCTGCTGCACCCCTTTATGCCAATCTCAAAACAAACAAAGCGCTTCGGCTGTGTTATTGACATATCATCGCGTACGGACCCTACTCCATAGTTTTAGATAGATTTACCTCGTGATTTTCCTGCAGAAGCATGCAAGCAAGCAAATATGACAGACAGCGACGCTCAGCAGCTGGATCGTCAGATAAGTGGAGAGTTCGACTCACACCAGCCAATAGCATGGCCTAGATCACATCGTTGCTAGGCGGTTGTCCCGGCTGTTTGTTTACATCGATTCGCTGCCCAACGGCAATGCAGCTCTAATGCACACAGACCCCGCGCTGCGGTAATCCCCTGCGCTCCCGGCCTTCTAGCAGGTGACTAAATATTGCCAAGCAGAAAAATAAAGAAACGAAAACATCCATCTGTGACGGCATTCGCAGCCCTTGACAACCTGCTGAGCGGCTTTTGGGTGGTCTCCTTTTGTTGATTGCGCAACCTGCACTTCCTTGTTGTTCGACATTATTAGGCCCTCCTCCCCACGCGCATGTCTTAGAGGTCTTGTTTCCTTTCCTTGCCTCGCGCCGCTGGTCGCTGCTCGCATTCCATTTTTCCACACCTCCAACCGTCACACTGCCGTCACAGGAAGGATGACTTGATAGAGCTTCAGCAGGATTTCCCCCCAGTACCCGACACGGATCATAAATCATATAGACGTTTATATCAAGCACAGCCCAATCTGGGCGAGATACTAACCCTCCAGCAGCATGTCATCCTATCGAAATAGCCCTCGGCGGCAATCTCACGCCATCGATTTATCTGCGCCCTCCTCTAACATCAATCGCAACAACTCGACTACCTCGTCAGCTTCTTCTGGTTACTCATACTCCTCGGAAAGCAGTGCCCACAGCCAGTCTACATCTGCAAGTAGCACTCACGGATCTCACACTGGTCATAAGCGCGGCCAGAGCGATGTTATAGCACGAGCACGATTCTTCGAGACTGGGGAGGTGAGCGGCTCCAGCTCCGGCTCCGGCAAAGGTCAAGACAACCCTTATGGCTCAATCCGACAATCGCTTCGCCCTCTACCGCAAGTTCCAGCTGCTTCTACCACCAATGGCCCAGCGACACCACCCCATCTTTCCAAGCCGCGCGAGAGAGGCCAGAGCATAGATATTGGCCGGTTATCGTTGTCACAACACGATGGCTTCACTTCGCCCACAGCGGCTCCGACTCCCTCACGACCTTTGCCGTCACGGCCGAAATCAATGTATATGCCTCGGAGCGAGCCTGCTATCCCAGAAGACGAGGTCGTGTCGCCGACACAGCCCACGGTTCCCACGCATAGCGCTCATATAGCCAGGCCGGATCTTGAGCGGCTGGGTCGATCTTCAACAAGCCAACTTCGAACGCTTTCTCAACTTGCCAAATCCAAAGATGCAGAAGACTTTAGCATCACTTCGCCTGCGCAGGAAGTAGTTGGTCTCCGTGGACGGCGCAGGCTACAGCGTGCCGACAAAGCTGCTGGTGCCCGCGGCTCCAAGACAAACTATGGGTGGGAAGGCCGTAACTGGATGGACAAGCAACGCCAGTTCCTTGCGGCATATGAATACCTCTGCCACATAGGCGAAGCCAAAGAGTGGATCGAGGATGTCATCCAGCAGACTCTCCCGCCCATTGTTGAGTTAGAAGAGGCATTGCGAGATGGCGTTACGCTGGCAGAGGTGGTAGAGTCTCTTAATCCTGACAGGCGATTTCGAATATTCAGGAATCCAAAGCTACAATTCCGACATTCCGACAACATTGCCATCTTCTTCCGGTACCTGGACGAGGTGGAGCTACCCGATCTTTTTCGGTTTGAGCTTATAGACCTCTACGAAAAGAAAAACATCCCCAAAGTCATTTACTGTATTCACGCCCTGAGTTGGCTTCTCTTTCGAAAAGGGATTGTTGATTTCCGCATTGGTAACCTCATTGGACAACTGGAGTTTGAACATCATGAACTGGAGGCGATGCAGAAGGGATTGGACATGCTTGGGGTTAACATGCCCAGCTTTGGCAATATGGGGGCTGATTTTGGGGTCCCCGAACCAGAACCGGAAGAGACAGAAGAGGAGAGAATCGACCGTGAGCTAGCAGAAAACGAAGATGTAATAGTCGACTTCCAGGCTCAGCTTCGCGGTGCATTGCTCCGGCTGAAACTTGGCGAAATGATGCAAGTATTTTGGGACGAAGAGGAGTGGTTGATCGACCTACAAGCAAGAATTCGTGGCGGCATCACCCGTGAAATCATGAATTACCGACTCCAAATGAGGCAATCGGCTATCCTCGTCCAGAGCCTGGTCCGCGGATTCCTTGTTCGAAGAAAGCTTAAGAAGAGTGACCAAGATAGGAAAGCTGCAGAACCTGCCATCTTGGCCTTTCAGAGCATGCTTCGAGCACAGAAAGTTCGTCACGAGATGCAGGGCCTCAAGTCTACCATGGCTAAGTGCGATGCTCCTATTAGGGCCATTCAAGCTATGGCCCAGGGCTTTTTGCTGCGTAAATCTCAGAATATGCAGCAGCAAGAGACGGAGAAGGCTACGACAGAGGTGCAAAATCTTCAGGCGCTCGCTCGAGGCATGCTGAAGCGTCACCAGATCAGTAAAGACATACGCCAGCTAGAGAAACACACGCCAGTGCTTGCCGATCTTCAAGCTGCCGTGCGGGCGACATTGGTACGAGCAAGAATCGAGAGGCAGCAACAGGAACTTCAATCGTTTAGCGACGTATTCACATCGCTACAAGCCGCCGCTCGAGCGGCATTCGTACGGGCCAGAGTTGAACAGCAACAGCATGATCTTCACGCTTTGAGTAATGTCTGGACGTCGCTACAAAGCGCGATCCGTGGTCGCGCTGCCCGAGATCAGCAAGAGGTTCTCAAGGCTGAGCTGGCGGAGCATGTGCCCATGGTTGGTAAGCTCCAAGCAGCGATGCGCGCGGCCGCTGTGAGGCGAGACATTGCAACTCGCCTCGACGGCTTGAAGGAAAACGAGCCTGAGATTATCGAACTCCAAGCGCTTATAAGGGCCATGTTTGAGAGGCAAAGAATCGTTGCCATTCAGCAGCATCTCGAACAGGAGGAATCGGCAATTATAACACTTCAATCTCACATTCGAGGCTGTCTGTACCGGGGATATCACGCTGATGTGTTGGATGAACTGGCATCTCACGATGCAGAGACAGCTGAATTCCAAGCTATCCTCAAGGCCATGATGGAGCGCGCAAGAATAGATGATCTGCTTACTGAGCTCCTCGAAGAAGAGGACTCTATTGTTATATGCCAAGCCGCTGCCAAAGCTTTCCTGATTAGAGCCCAGTTTGAGGAGAAGATGCGGTACTATGAAGAGAATATGAAAAAGGTCATCAAGATCCAGAGTTTTATGCGTGCCAAGGTCCAGGGCGAGGCGTACAAGAGCCTTACCACGGGCAAAAACCCACCGGTCAGCGCCGTCAAGAACTTTGTGCACCTGCTGAACGACAGTGATTTTGACTTCAACGAAGAAGTCGAGTTCGAGCGGATGCGAAAAACTGTAGTCCAGTCTGTGCGACAGAACGAGATGCTGGAACAGTACATCGATCAGCTGGACATCAAGATTGCTCTGCTGGTCAAAAACAAGATCACTCTTGATGAAGTCGTGCGTCATCAGCACACCTTTGGTGGACACTCTATGGGTCTGTTGGCCAACTCTACTATTTCGTCGGCGAATCAGTTTGATCTTAAAGCTCTCAATAAAAGCTCTAGAAAGAAGTTGGACTCCTATCAGCAACTCTTTTTCAGTCTTCAGACGCAACCCCAATATCTCGCCCGACTATTCAAACATATCCGTGTGCAGGGGACACCTGAAAAAGAAACCAGACGCATTGAGCTTCTTATGATGAGCCTCTTTGGTTATGCTCAGAAACGACGAGAAGAATACTATCTTTTGAAGCTGATAGCTCGGGCAATAAGAGAGGAGGTTGAAAGTGCTTCAAGTGCTCTGGAGTATTCCCGAGGCCACTATTTCTGGACCAAGCTGCTCACCAACTATACACGATCTCCACGGGATCGCAAGTACCTCCGAGCACTCCTGGGACCCTTGATCCGCGACAACATTATCGATGACCCGGCTCTTGATCTGGAAAGTGACCCGATGCAAATATACAGATCGGCAATCAACAACGAGGAGCTTCGAACGGGACGGCCAGATCATCGACCACTGGATGTACCACGTGAAGTTGCCATCCGCGATCCTGAGACACGCCGCCTCTTCATCGACCACTTGCGAGATTTGCGAGAGATTTGCGATCAGCTGTTCCTAGCCTTGGAAGAACAAGTGCATAAGATGCCTTATGGCCTCCGTTTCGTCTGTAGCGAGATGTTCCAAGCATTGTGCCAGCACTTCACCAGCGACCCGCAGGAGAACCTGCTACAAATGGTGTCTCATTGGCTGTGGAAATTTTACCTCCAACCCGCCGTCACTGCACCGGAAAACTATGGCGTTATTGACAAGTCGCTCAGCCCTCTCCAGAAGCGGAATCTCGGCGAAGTGGCCAAAGTGGTAGGGCAAATTGCACTTGGTCGACCATTTGGCGGCGAGAATATCTACCTGCAGCCCCTGAATGCTTTCATCGGTGAATCTATCGAACGGCTACACCAGATTGCCAATGATCTCATCACAGTGCCTGACCCCGAGAGGACATTTGATATTGACGAGTTCAACGACTTGTACGCGAAAAACAAGCCTACCTTGTACGTCAAGATGTCGGATGTCTTTGCCATTCATAATCTTGTAGCTGCGGAGCTCTTGGTCATGTCTCCAACTCGGGATGACGTCCTGCGCGAAATCATGCAAGATCTGGGTAGCGCCAAGAGCAACGAAAATGAAATGAGTGCTGCAGGATCAGCGGATATCCAAATGTTCCTGACCCCCAGGGTCCACGACCTCGAAGACCCCGAGGCAGATATCAAAGCTTTGTTTATGGAGACGAAGCGATGTGTTTTGTACATTATTCGAGTGCAAACCGGCGCCAACTTGATGGAAATCCTGGTGAAGCCAATTACCCCTGAAGATGAGGACAAGTGGGAGGTGCTGCTCCGAGAAGAGTTTCCTCAAAACAGCACTTCACGCGGGGCGTATTCAGACGCTAAGATGGCTGACATCACCACCATGTCCTACTACGACCTAAAGCGAACGGCATTGGAGAACATTATGCATCTGGAGCAGATGGGAAGGATCTCAAAGCAGAACCAGTACCAAGACGTACTTAACGCCATTGCTAGTGATATCCGAACCCAGAGCCGTAGACGAGTCCAGAGACAACGAGAACTAGATGGCGTGCGTCTGACTCTTGGCAACTTGAACGATAAGGCGAAGTATCTAGAACAGCAGCGTAAAAGCTACGACGACTATATTGAGCAAGCCATGAAGACTCTTCAGAACAAGAAAGGGTGCGTATCATACATTGCATTGCTGGAAGAACTATGAGCTAACAGAGAAAACAGACGAAAGCGTTTCCTTATGCCCTTTACGAAGCAGTACAATCACCAGCGTGAGCTCGAACGCAGTGGCCGGGTGCCAAAATTCGGAAGCTACAAGTATAGTGCACGAGCTTTGTCAGAAAAGGGCGTTTTAGTCGCGTGGACCGGAACTGCAGACCGAGAATGGGACAAGATTGATGTGACAATTTCATGTGATCAGGTTGGCGTATTTGCCATTGAAGGCACGCGAAGCCATATTCAGATTCCCGGAGCAATTGCGCAAGTGCCGATTGAAGACATGCTTCAAGCACAATTTGAGGCGCACCAATTCATGACACTGTTTGAGGGCACCCTCAAACTCAACGTGAACCTACTGCTGCATCTCATCTACAGGAAATTCTACCGGACGCAGTGATGTGGCCCCGCCCAGAGATGAGAATGAGTCGGAGTAGGAGAAAGCCGTTGATGTCACTGATGGCGTGGTTTGCATTAAAGGAATAATACGGAGCGAGGCGAATTGAACATGTAATGGTGTTTGGCGGAGTTGGGATATTGCATTTTGAAAGGGTTGTTGGAGTGGTCACGATTCCAGGGAACTTACACTTGACCGAATATACGCACGCAGCTTATGGGATATGGGAAATGAGGAGGAGTGGAAGGGAGGGAGGGCAGAAGTCAAATTGTGAAAAATGACGAGCAGGCGGGCTGGACGGGCGCGAAGATATTATAATCACCATGACCATAATCACCGTCATCGTTGTCATCAGTTACATATAGTAGATTCTGTGTTGTAGGATACTTTTTTCTCTGTATTTTACTTTGTCCTGATGGCACAGCTTTTGGAGATGGCGGAAGTCTCGAGGGAGTGACTCGTCGGGTTTGAATACATAAAAACGATTAAGAATTGATGTCTATTTTATCGCGCGGATATATAGTCGATGTGTGAGTGAGTCGACTCTTAGTAGGTAGTAGCTGAAGTCTGTTCGAGACTGTCTTGCAGATCATCTGCTGCTGCCGTATAAGAGCTGACAGATGATCGCGGTTGCTATAAGATCCGATGCGAGCGAGATGGGTTCATGATTCAAGTGGCTAGGACAGATCTACACTCTCCGACTATGCCGTGCTGGAGCTATAGTTGGCGGTGAGCTTTATATCTCGATTGCACTTGGCCATATCCGGTCCCATCACTGATACCTACTCTTACTACTCCGTGATCTCCTCATGCCTCTCCTATTAGCATACGTAGTCGTTCGTCATATGATTACTCCTGACCGGGCGCCTCTAAGCCGTCGCGGCGATCGACAACGCTAGCTGCTACACGCGTCCAGGAGGGGGGCATTTGGATCTCCCGGATTCAGGGTCCTTTCCCCCCCAAAAGACCCCCAAAAAGAGAGAAGCCAAGAGAGGCAGAAGAGAGTTTGTCAGCCGCATTTGCATTTGCATTGCCACTATCCGTACTACTAGGTAATAGCAAAGAGTCGTACTAAGCATTGGCGTCTGTTCCCCACATGCAGCAAAGCCATTAGCTTATACAGTCCCTCCCCGTTAGAGCATATACAGTGCTCCTCTTTGGTGTCTCTGGTTTTAGACAGCGGCTCGCACGCCTCTGGTGGTCTGGATCACGCAATCGGTGTGGGCTTCTGGAGAAGGCAGAGGAAAAAGAAGGGGAATCTGGACGTGGGGAAGAAGGCGATTGACCAACCACAGCATGGCCGATGCCGAATCGAGTAGTTTGGGGGAAATTCCAGCAGGGTCCTTTTCCGAGGAAGGATTTATCTATGTTGTTGCCTGACTTTGGGCGCTTGCGCAGGGGGTTAGAGAGATTTTGCTGCTATCTCGCAGTAGTTTGGCAGTGATGGAGTCACGGAGTGATAGCGCAGGGCTCCTTTGGGCGCTGTCACGGTCCATGTGACCGGAAATTGTGTTGGAAAGCGTTGGGCCGATGCATGGGCTCTGGATCTAGTATCGGGTCGTCGCTTATTGCTGGAAGCCGCACAAAATAACCCCCCGTTCACAAAAGATGCGGAAAACAGTTGGGAGGGGAGGGGGGATTGAAGGATTCTGGGACGCAAGCATGCATGGCCTGAGTCGAGGGTTACACGGAAATCATTTTGTCATGTCTCGAGATTCTTGCGTCAGATGCGCTGCCACCACACTAAACGGCAGGCTGGCATGAAGAGAAGTTTATTGTCTACCTATTCAGCTATTAGCCGATACAGTTACTGCTTGGTTTGGTTTGGAATCGTGTCTGACACATGCAAGAGTGGCTAACACGAGACGACGCACCACGGACGGGTCGGGCGGGTGGTTTTTTTTTTTTCTCTCTCTTCTTTTTCTAGATGCTACCAAAAATTTATGCACCAAAGTGAGGATGCATACAGTGTGTCGAACGGATCTCGCGGGCGTTTCTGACAGCAAAGTAGCCCATTTAGCTCGTATCAATGTTAGTTTCCGTTGCAAGGCTTGGTTGCCTTCACCTTGTTTGTCGCATATTTCTCTTTCTTTGTTAATCAGGGTCATTGCGTGCTCGCGTGCCCATCCAATGATGCCATTTCAATGCAACTCGGAAGTCGGACGCCCTTATTAGCTGGTTTCTCCACATGGAAAGTGGTTGGGGGGGAGAGGAGAGAGAGTCGGTGTCACGGAAGCTATATAACGGGCTGAACGCATTCACACACGTAGTCAACTTGAACAGCCACCTGCCTCTCTTTTTTACAAAACTAAAGAAATAAGTAGTTACTGCTACACTGTATGCTTAATTCGTTTTATTGAATCCTCTTTTTTTGAATTGTCTTGATAGAGACGCTGCGTTCTAGTCTCAACTGTTGTCTTCCTCTTCTCCTTCTCTCGCGCTGCTATCGTGACCTCTCACCGTCTCGTCTCTCTGCTACGCCCTCGAGGCAAGAGAAGAAGCACGTCCAACTCCATTCTTGAGAGATTATTGAAAGTAACTCACAACCACAACTCGGGATTCTCAATTTACGCTTAACGCGTCTCTTTTCGCCCGCCATGGCTCCCGATCTCAACACCCTCCCGCGCTCTGAAGCGCCTCTTCCTGCTCCCAGCTCTGAGCAGCAAAAGCCAAACATTTTATACATCATGGCAGACCAGTTGGCAGCTCCTCAGCTCAAAATGTACAACCCAGACTCGCAGATCAAGACGCCCAACCTGGACCGTCTGGCGGCTTCGGCCGTCCAGTTTGACTCAGCCTACTGCCCTTCGCCTCTCTGCGCGCCCTCGAGAATGAGCATGATCTCTGGTCTTCTGCCCATGAAGATTGGCGCGTATGACAACGCTTCTCAGATCAACTCAGAGGTGCCCACATACGCTCACTACCTGCGCTCCAAGGGCTACCACACCGCTCTGGCCGGCAAGATGCACTTTGTGGGCGACCAGCTTCACGGCTATGAGCAGCGTCTCACAAGCGACATTTACCCCGGTGACTTTGGCTGGGTGGTGAACTGGGATGAGCCGGATACTCGCCTCGAGTGGTACCACAACGCCAGCTCGATTCTCCAGGCCGGACCGTGTGGACGCAGCAACCAGTTGGATTATGACGAGGAGGTCATGTACCGAAGCACCCAGTATCTCTGGGATCACGTCCGTGAGGGAGCAGACAAGCGCCCCTTTGCCTTGACCGTTTCTCTCACTCATCCCCATGACCCATACACCATCACCAAGAAGTACTGGAACCTATATGAAGACGTCGACATTGACCTGCCCAAGGTGCGCATCTCCAAGGAGAAGCTTGATACTCACAGCCAGCGCCTGCTGAAAGTCTGTGATCTGTGGGACCTGGACTTTACCGACGAGCAGATCAAGAGGGCAAAGAGGGCGTACTACGGCTCGGTGAGCTATGTTGACGACTGCATTGGCAAGCTCCTCGAGACTCTGGAAGATGCCGGCTTGATGGAAAACACCATTGTCATCTTTAGCGGCGACCACGGTGATATGCTGGGCGAGCGCGGCCTCTGGTACAAGATGAGCTACTTTGAGTCTTCCGTCCGTGTTCCCATGCTGGTCCACTATCCCAAGTGGTTCACCCCTCACCGTGTTACCCAGAACGTCTCGACCTTGGATCTGCTGCCAACTATTTGCGATATCATTGGCACAAAGCCCGCGCCATACCTGCCTATGGATGGTGTCAGCATGATGCCGCACCTCTTGGGCCAAGAGGGCGGTGATACCGTTTTCGCCGAGTACACGGGTGAAGGCACTGTTCGCCCCATGATGATGATTCGACGAGGAGATTGGAAGTACATCACTTGCCCGGCAGACGAGCCGCAGCTATTCAACCTCGAGAGGGATCCCCTGGAGCTGGACAATCTGGCCCGGTTCGCTTCCAAGATTGAGCCGCAGACGGCGGAGGAGAAGGAGGCCAGGGAGGTGTTCTTGAACTTCGATGCCGAGGCCAAGGCGAAGTGGGACTTTGATGCCATCACGGAGAAGGTGATAACCTCCCAGCGCAGCAGACGACTGGTTTGGGATGCGTTGAAGATTGGCACTTTTACGAGCTGGGATCACAACCCGAACGATGATGGCCGAGAGAAGTGAGTTTTCCCTTTAGAAACATGATGATTGCGGATCAGAGTAAAAAAGAGGCTTTGCTAACATGATTTGTCGTAGGTACATTCGATCTCACATGGCGCTGGATGACTTGGAGCGACGTGCGAGATACCCTTTTGTGGACTCGCAGGGCTATGAGATTTCGCCAACTGTCAACTCGACTCGAGGCTAAAGCCACCACTCTTTTTCGGCGTTTTCCAAAGCTATTAAAAGGACTATGCTTGACCAACTTTGATTTTGTATTTGCTGCTGCGTGGCATGTGAGGAAATTGAATAGACTGGGATCTGATTTCGACTTGATTGATTTGGTTATGGGCAATTGTATGATTTGGCGGGGCATAGCGAGGGAGTATTTTCTAGGTTCATAGGCGTGTTACTTTTATATCACAGGAAGTTGAATATAAATGCAAGTAAATTAAACAAATGCCACAGCATTAAAGCAGAATTAATCAATCGCCAGTGCTGATTTATATGATGCCACCCTGTTGAATGTTAGCAACAGCGCCCCCACTTTTAGCTTCTAGCTGTATCTTTGGATGCTACCCAAGGGTGCTGTTAGCGCCTACTCCACTGAAGACAGCGCGCGCTGCAATTGATCAAAATCGAGCTCGACGTCACTGGCCAATGTTAATTTAAACTTCATGCTCTTTTCTGCTTCCTCCCTCGAACCCCAATTCTCCTCCGACTAAGCTCTTACTAATCTCCCGAGCTGCCCAATCTTGCTTCTTCTAGAACCACAAACCACAAACCTCGAACCGAGCAGCGAAAGCGGCGCGCGCAAAAGATGGCGACGCTGGGGTTGGACGACGATGAGCTCAAGGCGGTTGAGCAGACGCTGGCTCGGTTGGCGCAGCTGTCGAGCAGTATTCAGAGTCTAAAGATGGATATTCTCAAGAGCAATCCGCTTCCACATCCGTATGATTTGCTACCACTACACCCTCCAGCGTCTCAGCGCATCTCTAATGGCAGTTTCTACGTGCAGCTCCTCATTACAAGCCTCCGCCCAGATCCTCCAGCGCAATCTACAAACAGTATTAGACAATCTCAGCGAGAACTCGGAGCTCTTTTCACGAATTGCCGTGCATCCCTCAACAAATTACCCCGGACGGACACAAGAGAATGTTTTGACCCAGCTGCTGCGTAAGAAGCTGGAGCCAGACGTGGAAGAGCTTGTTGAGCAAGGCCGAGAAACGGCACGCCTGGCTACCCCCGAGGGCATCGCCGAGCTACAGGGCATATGGGACGAATTACGCGAGTGGACACACGAAAGGATTGCCAACTACGTGAGGGAAGAGGCCGGAGACGTCTACACAAAGGAAGAGAGGGAGATGGGCATCGAGAATGTCCGCACAGGCCTGAAAAAGGGCCTGGACGAGGAAAGCGATGAAGACGAAGACGAGGACGAAGATGAAGACGACGAAAACGAAGATGCCATGGACGGGGTCACAAAATCAGCGGCGGTGGCGAGAGGTCCGGAACCAGAGATACTCCTGTGGTTTGCTTCGCGGGGAGATTTTGATGTGCCGCGGAACGTCGAATACGAGCGGAAAGCTGGAGGCAAGAGAGGATATGAAGGAATAAATATACCACCAGGCTCCGGGTCATCCTAGCATGATGACGGCTGGTCTTCCTTTTCGATCAAAAAGTCTTCCTTTTCGATTAAGAGATGGAGATGGGAATGATGCTGAGAGCGGAGAGAATACCCCTTCCCAATTTAGAGTCAACAGACGGGCAGACGAAGATGGATCAACAATAACAAATCGAAGCGACTGCCTATTGGCCCAGAGTTGCAAGAGAGTCCTGCTTTGACAAGTCGTACGTTGCTTGTCAACTTTACACGTGACACTGTCAAGCTTCAAAGCATGAGAGGCTCACCATTAGTAGTATTACGTATCATATTTGACTGTACCGAATGCAGCGCATAACGCGACTCAGTTGCTGTAAGCAATAAGCTTGGCAAGCTAAATAGACACCACTGAAAGCTCAGCGGTGAGCTTGCCAATGGAGCTGCAATTGAGCCAATTGAATGGCAGCAATGCCACGATGAACACACCGAAGGAAGGGGGATGAATATACTTTATAGGTATATTTTATTACGACCAGTCGATAGCTGCGCGTGTTGCGATGTGAAGCAATTAACACGCAGCAAGCCAAAGGTAGCGGCGCGGGGCTTTGAGACATTGGACCTTTGTTTTGGGTACATGCAAGAATAGGAGGCTGTCAGCTAATAGTCGCGTGCCTTTCTGCCACGTCGTCTAAGGCGTCTGAATCGAAGCCTATTGGAAAAGTAGCTCCGAGTCGCGTCTAGACAGCAGACGTAATCACTGGTTCGGCAAGCCACTTAGCATGTAAGAGTGACGTTTCCCCGTAGCGCGATCGAATACTAATTGGATCGATACCCGACCTTAGGCTTCATCTAAGCCTCCCCTCCATTCCCAGATCTGCTGCGACGAAGGATTGATTTTCATCCATTTCATCCCTTTTACCCATGGTTTGCGACGCTCGAGTGACATGCTACGGGCTTGTATAGACTTTCTAACCGGATTACGCCTTGCTATTGTCACAAAATAGCCCCATCTAGTAAGCCGCCACGGCTCTCGACCAGTAGGTTTTTCTGCTGGGGGCAGCGTATAAGACGGCGTATCTGACACGACTCTAGTGCTCACGATGATTCCGTGCTGCTTGACACACATTAGTATGTTGCTTCCCCCCCCCTCCTTTATTATGATCCGAAACAAACAATCCATGTGATGTGAGAAAAAGGAGGGTTTTTCTGCGGTTATAAAGCGTTTCTTTCTTCTTCGTAAAGCACCGAGCCAAGATGCCCAGTTAGTCTTAATGCCAACTTCTCCCCAAGTCGTGCTTCCCTCTCACCGCCGTGCCTACGTCTATCACAGTTTGGTTCTTTCTTAATTTTCTATATTCTTCTTCACTTTACACATCAGACAATGGATTTAGACGTTCGAGATACTCACGCATTGCACCTAGCCATGGCAGGGGCCGAATATGAGTACTGCCCATTCATGTTTTGGTACCCGCCTGCGGTGTGCTACTACAAGCATTGGGGGCCCAGGGGAGACGAGGACAGCACTAATGGTGATACATCAGCAGACGGCAAAGACATTGCGGAAAATGCCGCCGACAGCAGCAGCAGCAGTAAAGCTACAGCAGCAGCATTGGCCTCGCCGCTGTTGTCTCTGCCGCCAGAGGTGCGGCTGAGGATCTACTACTGGGCTTACATGATGAGTCCCATCCAGCCCAAGGAGCTGGCGGCGGGGTATCCCATCCCCATGCTATGCCGCTACATCTTGCATCCGCTGGACCCGAATCTCGAGAGGCAGGTTGAGCAGGAGATTGCGAACGAGAAGGTGATTGTGGACCTCGCAAAGGCTGATCCGCAGCAGCAGCAGCAGCAGCAGCCGGAAGATGGCAAAGAAGGTGCTGTTCATGAAGAGGAGCAAACGCCGGCGGTGCAGGAGCAGAATGAGTTGCAGAGGGCGATTGCTGAGGAGAGAATGGTCAAGGAGAGGATAAAGGAGAAGATGAGGGAGCTGAATAGGAGGATGACGGGTCTGCTCAGCTCGGAGAGACCACTTGCGGGGATGCCATCTGGTCTGCTATGCGCCTGTCGCCAGATATACTTTGAGGCTCGGACATTACCTTTTGAGAACAACGAGTTTGTCTTTCTCAATTGGTTCTCATCGGGCCTCAACGCCGCCTCAGCAGTGACAAAGTCGCAGCGGTCATGGCAGCGTCTCTCAATGCGATACGTGCGAATGGAAGTCATGGCCGAGGATCTCGCGAGGGTAGGCGCGCTGAAGAAGTGGGCAGATCTCTGCGGCGGCTCGGACGAACGTCTTGCGTCGTGGACTCGCGGCCTTCGAGGTCTGCGGTTGAAGATTGTGGGGCAGGTCGGCCGGAAGCACACCGAGAATGCGCATGAAGTTGAGGATGAGTATGTGGATGGGCTGGAGGAGGAGGGCGGTGCGAAGAGGTGGGTTGAGGGGGGGAAGTTGGCGGAGATGAGGAATCTGGAGAGGTTGGAGATTGAGATTATCAAGAATGCGTGGGGGACGAGGGAGAAGATGAGGTGGTGTGCGGAGGTGGAGAAGGCGTTGAGAGAAGCTGGATCGAGGGCTCAGGTTGTGAGTATGGCGAGGATTGTGTAAGTCAGGTAGGTGGGTGTACTCCGTACATGGGTGATGTGATCTTGGCGTGAAGGAGTGAGGTCGGTTTCCTAATTTTGGCTGCTTTTTATACTGACTTGATGGCGTTTATTATTACCGTTATAATACTGTTATGATTATGTCTTTTATGGTACCTCGTTATGCTTACGCGAGAAGGCAAAGTAATAAAGTGCGTTTTTTATATTGTACTACCTGGGGCATGAATATTTTAGACGTGATACTTGATCCATCAATTATAGTCAACTTGCAGTAGAATGACATTCGAACCAGCGGCAGTAAAGATGCCTCCTCCCTAAATTTGTTTCAAAGGGCCAACATCTTCAGTCATCCCCCCCTACAGCTGTTCCTTAATGGCGCCTGCCACTCCCGCAAGAACATCTCTTATAGTGCCCAGAGTACGATTGTACTCTTCTCGGTCAGTGCTTGCCTTTGTGACAATTTTCTCCATGGTGTTGTTCATCGCATCAAATGCAGCAGTCATGGCGTCGAATTTAGCTATAAGATTTCTGTGACTCTCTTCAAGTGCTTGGAGACGGGACTCTGCCCGACTTCGTTTGAGAACGCCAGACGCAGCGTTATCCTCGCTTTGGGAGTCTTTCTGAGATGTCTTGGATAGCAGACGTCCTCGTAAGTCGCAAGCATCAAGATCGACGGACGATGTGACGTCAGGTGTAATAACACTGGATGATTCGGTGATAGGATTTTGTGTCTTCTGCGTCTCGGGTGTATGGGATGCTTTTTGGCGTTTTGGAGCCGGCATGTCGTCATCTTTAGCACCAGCCTCATCAAAATCAGCTCTCTTGTTATCAATCTTCTTCTCAGGTCCACTTTGGTCATTGTCAATCATAATAGCCAAGACGAGGATGTCATACTCCTGACTTTGTTGCGCCCTGTAAATATTCGCAGTGACATCAAAAAGCTTTCCTTCATCTGGGTAGTATTCAAAGAATCGAGAAGAAAAGTTTTCAATAATCGCCGTCCCGAATTTCCTTTCTATTTCGCCGATATATTGAGGAGGCAAATTGCCCCTGTAAAGAGCGTGCATGATGAGATATGAGGGCCAGGTCAGATATTCTGCCGCGAAATTTTTCTCTCGGATAGGACGGTAGAGACTGTGGTTTTCTAGAGATTTCTTCGCCTTTTTTGATTTTAAAAAATATCCTTTTGTGATAATCTCTATGATTTCACGTCGTTGATGCTGGTCTAGTTGCGTCACCTGCATACGATACATCGCGAGGCACAAAAGGGCATCAAGGCGGTCAGGAGCGCCTCGTTTGACTCTTTCAAGTATCCCAGTATGCTGTGGTCCGGTAATATCTGGGACCCTGAGCCGAAGGGGCGCAGTATCTGGCCCTGCTGGTGCAATAGACATCTTGGTTACTGCGTGCTATTGCGGGGAGAGGTTGCTGAGATGATGACAGAAGGAAGGAAAGATGAAGAAAGAAGAAGAGAAAAGAGGAAAAGAGAAAATGAAAAAGAGAAGAGTAAATACAGCTGCTGCATAGAGGAGCCAAGGGCAGCACCGTGATTAAATACTGATCAAAGAATGAAAGGAATGTCATACTCAATTGGCAGCCAGTTTAGCAGCTATTATGCGGCCAGCTTCCGCCACAGGTTGCACTCAAAACAATTTACCAAACAATTCTATTATTGCTGGAGATCATATGATAGTTAATGTTTCGAGTGCGTCGAGCTTCAATAGCACCGTAGCTCCTGTGCTCTCCTTGGGAGGGTTTCCCCCCTCATAACAATCTAACCATCTGGGCCTCAGTCCTGACAGACCTTTCCCCCCCGTCATAGCATCTCTAACTTCTTTTACATCAAGAAGCTTCAATGTGTACTGTATCAGAATCATGAAGAGCTCTTGTGGCAGGTGCAGGCCCCAGCTGTCCTATCGATTTCAGCCTGGGTGTTGAGTTTTCTCGGCCTTTCCCACCAACTCCTTTATTTCATTTCTCATCTTCTCTACCGTTGGACCTGGGCTCTTTGGACCTGGGCTCTTTGGACCTGGGCTCTTTGGACCTGGGCTCTTTGAACCGCTTTCGTCTGCTATTGTTCAGCCACATGTTCTACCTACTAGGTACATGTATAAACCAACGTTCGGTACAAAAATTTATGAGGAAATGCAACGCCGCTTGGACACTCTCCGGAGCTGCCCCAAAGAAAAAAGAAGCTTGAGATTCTAATACAATTCCTTCTGTTGTAAAAGAAGAATATATAAAATACTAATAGCTCGGGAGAGCGTGTGAGAATAGCCGGGGTTATTATACAATCTGAAAAAAACATAACAGAGGGTCTAATCGCTATGAAATCGTCTATGGAGGAGACAGAACTTAGGCCGAAACCAGTCTCTAACTGATTTAGATTGCTGTAATCTATATACAGGATCCCCATTTTTGATTTCAAGTGTTCCCATCTTACTATTTACACCAATGGAGGTAGGTATGAAACATCCTAGCGTAGCAAACGGAAGACGCAAGAGCAGCAGTAGCTATTCTAGAAAAGGTTTGGTCATTTACAACAACTAGGAGTCGAATGTGAATCCACTGTAATCAGTATTCATCTCGTTGCCAATCTTGCCCAGGTACGTGTTCATTCCCCCAAAGTACCAAAGGACACTTCTGCCTTTCGTCCTAGTAGAAGGAGTGTTATCACCATAGAGGAAAGACCTCTCCTTCTTGAAGATACTCTCATCTCCAAGTTTGCGACACTCCTTCATGTATTCATCCTCAGCTTGATGAGTAGGCGTAATAAGAATCTTTTTGTCTCTACCCGCCGCATTCTGTTTCTCCGCCTTTGCGATCAGCGCTGCAATAAGATCGCCCTGGGCTTCGACTAGCGGTGGCATATTGGTCACTGGAGACTGAGGCCCCACGATCATGAAGAAGTTGGGAAACCCTGCTTCTGACAGTCCCAAATAAGAAACTGCTCCTTGAGCCCAGTGCTGCTCCAGCGTTTTAGTAGGGCCAGTAATGGCAATGTCAGCCCAGCTGCCATCTGTCTCATACCCAGTTGCATAGATGATAACATCTAGCTCGTGCACCTTGCCATCATTCGTCTTAATGCCCTTTTCAGTAACCTCCAATAAAGGAGTATCAACAACATCCACATGATCACTGTTGAATGCTTCATAGTAGCCAGCGCAACACACAGGCCGCTTAGCGTAGAATGAACCTGGAAGAGGAGTGAGCTTCCTGCGTTTCTCAGGATCTTCTACGATCTGGCCAATCTTCCTTTTAATAAAGTTGCAAATCTCCTGATTTGCCGCTTCATTTGTCAATACGTCAGAGAACGTGGCATAAAGGAACGCAAAGCCGTTCTTTCCATTCCAAGCCGACTCAAACACTCTCTCACGCTCTTCTGGGCTGACGCTAAAAGTCGGCGTAGTAATCGGCGTGAAGTTATATCCAACAACACAGTTGCGGACGCCTTTCCAGACATCATCCCAGTTGTTGACAATCTTCTTTCTGTACTCTTCATCAACAGCTCCTCGGTAATTAGGAACTATGTACTGTGCGGAGCGCTGAAAAGAAGTCAAATGTTTGGCCTCCTTTCCGAGACCAACAATGAGCTGGGCTCCTGAAGAGCCAGTACCGATGATTCCAACTCGCTTGCCTTTGAAGTCACGACTCTCTGGCCAGACTCTAAAAACAAACACGAGTTAGCGATGGCGAATTTCCCCCAAGTGATAATGAAGTGAACTTACCCCGAATGGTACTGTTCACCAGTAAACTTTTCTCGCCCAGGAAGAGCAAGCCAATTGGCTTTATGAATAGCTCCAGTGGCGGCAACCAAGTACGTAGTCTTAACAACTTCTCCGGTTGCGAATTGTAACATCCATGAATTCGAAGATGCGTCAAAGGTGGCTGACTTGAGCTCCGCGGAGAAGGTCATATCTTTTCTCAAATCATGACGCTTTACCACATGCTTAAGGTAGCCCAGAGTTTCTTCTTGGGTCACGACGTGGTTTGGCCATGGATATGTCAACAAATCCCCCTTGTCCCAGCTGTATCTATACAGCTCGCTAGGAGAATCGCTAGCGCAGTTAGGATATTGATTCCAGTACCACGCACCGCCAACTTCAGGGGCTTTTTCATAAAGCCTCACAGAGATACCAAGTTGACGAAGTTTGTAGAGCTGGTAAATTCCTCCAAAGCCAGCTCCAACAACAACGGCATCGAATGATTGCATTGTGAGTACCAAGCAATCGATGGAACGAATTATATTTGTTAGGTTACCAAATAAATGGAAGATTTTGAGATGTATTTAATCCGCAATTATAGCTACAACACGAAGTAGGCCATGGCTAGCCTTAGATTTTACTCTGTAGCTCCCTTTTGTATTTAATAGGGTTCAATGTCAATTGACGTGATCGGCGTGCTCCGATAGCCTTTGCCGGCCTTGCTGTAGCATGAAGGCCCACTTCTCTTCATGCGCTGTACATGGTTTTGGGAAGGAGGGATCGGAAGGGAAGGTCGGAATTAGAAGAGAATCATGAGATTCTCCAATGTTCGGAGGCGCAACTGAAGGAAGTTTAGAATGAAATTATTATCATTTCTGATGAGTAGTGAAAAGGGATCATATCTGAAGAAGACTACTTTGTATAACAACACAAAAAGATTTTACTCATTTCTCCTCTTGATTCTAACAGATACGCAGAGATATAAAATAAAATAACCAAGCTGCTATTGCGGTACCTTTAAAACTAGGATAAGGATTGGCGATGATCTACTAATAATAGCGAAAAGGAGAACACTGGGAGAACGATACTATGATACATCCGAGCTCCAAAAGAGCTTGATAGTCACGTGGCTGGAAATCGTGTAAAAGCAGAAACAAATTAAACACACCTGGTACTGTTGTTACTAGCCTAAGATAATAATAACCGAGTCGTCAGCAAGATGCCTATCAACTGGCCGAATTTGGATGTACAAATTAGTCTCTTTTTTTTCAATAAGCACACATTCTTGTTCTCAATCTAGGAACATGGCTCAAAGTTGCTCAAAATGATAATACCGAGATGCAAACGGGCTAGAGTGCTGACTGGTGATAAGTAAGCTAGGTCGTACCAGGATCACGCCTTATTCGAAGTAGTATTGGGATAGGGGCAGCTCTTCTTGGACAATATGTTATACAACTCTTCAAATTTACAGCTTTTAAAAGGCGAAATATTTTTATAGCAAATACACGGCGATAGCAGATGGTGTTTGTCAACTTGTAATAGCCACTAGTTGTAATGCGAAATTTGTAGAAGTATAACAAATAGACATTGGTTGCTGGTTGATATATTGCTAGTTATAAGCTGAGTAATGCCTCAAGTCTGCTCCGTAGTAGTAGAGACGACTCCCCCCCCCGCACTCCCCGCCTTGGCATCAATCGCGGACAATGGGTGTTTATTCCGATCCGAGATAGAATTGTCCATATCTAGTCCAGAACATGGCCTATTTCTTCAGCCTCGAGAAAATGTTACCGTAATCACGGGCAATGTTGTCCTATTTAATAACAATCCTTCTCTTTCTTGTCCCTCTTCTATCAATTCCTTTCTTTCTTTCCTTTTCCTAATGTTTATTCTCTCTTTCGTTTCTTTTTCGTTTCCTCTTCGCTTCTTATTTCTCCCACGAACTAGGTATTGCACAGAGGTCAAAGATATGCTGGTCTTTTACAGAGTACGTTGTGTTAGGATCTTGTAGACAATGTACTCTACATTACTCGTACACACCTACTCTTTCTTCATTTCCTATCATCTTCATTCCCCTCTTATATCACCATACAGCTTGCTTTGTCTTTTGCTACAGAGCCCAAGTCCTTGTTATTTCGCCCGTGACTACACGGTCCGCAATTGTCTCCTTAGGCATATCATATAACGTACGCATGAGGCGCGGAAAGGAGAAACGGACCGATTATCGGAGGAGATTTTACATGCTGCGGTTCCTAGCTGCGGTGAAATAAACGGATGTTTATTTCATGCGTTAGGTCTGTTTCTCCTATACCATGGCTTGCCGTAAGTAACCGCTATTGAGAGCATAGAGGTTGTATAACAATGTGTGGTGTGGGGAGAGAGATGACTGAATAATATGTATTATTAATCGTCGGCAGCAGCTGGATAGTGAAATCTTGAAAGCTGAAAAAGCAGCACATGCGTCTTATGTACATGGCACGTTGCATGATATATTCGTCGTTCATACCTCCCCACTTATATCTGCTATTCGAAGGGCGCCGTTCCTTTGTAGCTGAGGATGAGTCACGAGTCGACAAAATAGCTATATTATAAGCAAAAAAAAGAAAAGAAAAGAAAAGAAATACTGGAGATAAGATAGTGCAAGTCTCAAGGCCAGCCAAAAAAAGAAAGGGAGAGAAAAAAAAAAATAGGGTCTTTTGTTGGCGTTAGGCGTACGGTATATATCTCCCGAGACGGCTCGCCGAAGGCATGGCTGCGGGCCCTGCTAAAGAAGCGGCAAGGCTAATTCGCATAGCTCGCATTCCGGATGGGGAAGCAAAAGGCGATGGAGACAGCTACTGGCGCTTGGCATCCGTGAGTGACGCACCGAGCAGCTGAAGACGAGACGGTGGATGCGAGGACCGGCGTCTTCCCTGGTTGATTAAGCTTGTCGTGGACCGCAATTCGACGAATAAACAACTTGACGTGACTCTTATTTTCGGGATTTTTGGGGGCCTGGTTTAGAGCAACCAAATCGGCCGTGTAGCTGTCGGTTGTTGCCGACTACGTAACGTCATGAAGAGAAGCCTTGATTACCACATCCGAGGATTTACACAGCCTAATGCTGGGCACATGCAAGCTGCTTTAGGCCTTCCGACGTCGCTTGTCGCTTGACTTTCAATTAACCTTAACCTTTACATCTTCTGGAAACAATCTTTTTATAAATTGAGCAGAGAAGTTCAATGAAATCGTTTTTGACAACATTCTAGTTATCATAATTTCTCTATTCTTGACGATTTTAGTTTTCGACGTCATCTCCCTAGTTTCCGATCTTTCCAGGTTGACATTCAAAAGACTACTGTAACTTTTCACGACTTGAACAACTCGTTGCAACAACAGCCCGAAGCGAAAAGAAGAACAACATTTAATTTTTTCACCAAAACAATATCGTCATGAACGCCCGGTGTCAATGCGGCGCCGTCTCGTTCCAGACGCCGCTGCCGGAGCCCCTCGCGCTGTATATATGCCATTGCTCTGAATGCAAGAAACAGACAGGTTCGGCGTTTGGAACGTCGGCCATTTTCCCGCGATTCAAACTCCCTGAGACTGAGGACCTGAACTGCTATGCGTATGTCAATTGATACTCCCAGTTTCTTGAGTTTAGAAGAGATTGGCTATTTGTTTGGCTGAGATGGGAAGATGGGCTAGGCATGAGCAAGATCCTGATGCTAACAGGGAATTAATTCTAGACGACCGACTGCGTCAGGGGAGACGCTCTACTGGTATGAGTCCGAAATTACACACGACTGATGTTTCAAAGCATTCAGCCGATACTAATCTTTTTATACAGCTATTTCTGTCGCCTTTGCGGAACGCGACTCATTCACATAGCGCAGGTATGTCTTCTTGACCCATACAAGCACTACCCTCTCCTCAATCCTATGCTCCCTTCTTCACTATTTCTTACCACAGGTGCGTCGCGGAACTCAAAAGGCTAACTTCCATTTTCGAATCCTTTCCGTATCAAGTCACAAAATGTCCTCTCTGTCAAAGGCGGCTGCATTGAAGGCCTCGATTGGTCCAAAGCCATCCACATCTGGACAAAAAGTGCGATGGTGCCTATCCCAGAGGGATCAGAGGCATATTCGGAGCGATCGAGTAGCGTCGAATTTGGCCAGACACAAGAGCTGTTGGATTAGCCTTGATGGCACTATTTACTTGCTTATTTTCCTTTTGTTCTAACTTTCTTTTTTTCCTTCTCTTTTTTTCTTCCCCCTATTACGCAACTTAAGGGTTGAGAAAGCCCTTTATACGAGATCAAGATAATGCCAAATATACGGGTAATGGGAATTGTGCCGATGGCGGTGCTAATATAGCCCCACGGAAGTTGATACGATGTGGTTCGTCCAGAGATGCAAGAGAGTGGTCATTTCTCTGGAATTTAATGCCTAGCGGCTCAACGTATGTCGGTATGGGATGATATTGCGGCCGGATACGACTGTTAGAGCGCGTATACGGCGCGGGTGCATAAAACAAGCATATACATGACATATACCAGGAATGATTTTTGTATTTTAAGCAGTTAATTCATCATAATAGAAAACTACTCTATCAATTGCTCTTCACCACTCTGTGGACTATCGTCTCGACTGCCTTCTACTGGTTCATCTCCACCCTCGTTCACTGTTCCCTCGGGCTGAGGCGCGCTAGAGTGCTTCTTCGGATCAAATACGTACATAGGAAACTCTAGAAATATGGTCCTCTTTAGAATCGTCGGCATCTTCTCATACAGCTGCGGAGGAAATGGAATGAGGACACTGGTTCGGTCTAGCCAGCGCTTATAGCCTTGCCAATTATTGCCACTCTCATAGCGAGCCTTTGCCTTGGGCCGCTCTGAGAGGGGTATTCCTGATACAAAAAGTAGTAGGAAGGTGAGAAAGAATGGGCCTAGAATGGTGGCATAGAGGGCTTTATAGGCTTGGCCGCGGACGAAGCCGTCTGCAGCCGCTGAGACGGCAATCATGTATATGGCTGGAATAAGTCAAGTCAGCTATCGCCCTTTTTTCCTTAATAGAGGGAGACAGAATGCTATCTTACCAAAATGGACAATAATTTCTCCAAAGTAGTTTGGGTGCCTCGATACAGCAAATAGACCTTTATCACAAACAGCTTGGCCATCGTGCTTGCTCCGGAATCGGTACTTTTGTGCATCGCTAATGGTTTCCATCACCAGTCCAATAGAGTACATCACAATGCCTGCAATGTCTCTCCCTGTTCCAAAACTATGCTGCGGATAACGGGTCACAGCCGGCGAATTCAGCACCGTCACTGGCAGTGAGACGGTCCAGACCCAGAGCATTTGAAAGATCCAAAAGCCAAGAAAGGGAAAGAATTTCTGGCGCATCTCATCAAAGCGATCATCTTTGCCTGTTTTGAGAATACGGAAGAAGAGGAAGGATGTGAGGCGGATGGCCCAGGCGATGAGGAAGAGTGTGACTACTAGCTGGCGGCTGTTGTCGTGATGACTGAGGGATATGGTTACGATTGCAAGGATGATGAAGTTGGAGCCCCCAGCAAAGTCTGGATGGGATTTTTATGTTAATGATGAAAGGGAAACAGAGGTTTCATATGAGAAAAAGACTAACCAGTTAGCTTATCGAATTTGCAGGTATACGCGATGGCGAAGAAGAAGAGCTGGTAGCCGACGGTGATGAGGGCAGTTATCGCGAGGTAGTAGTCGTCGAGCACGTGTAAGGCTGCCATTGCATTCAGGCCATTGATATTAAGAGTGTTTCTTGCAAGAAATCTGCTGGATCGCTAATATGATTTAAATTTCTAGGTAACATGCGAGGCAGAGAAATACTACGCTTGCTATATATGTACGTGGCTTAGGCATCTGCAGCCAAAATCAAGTCGTCATCGGCTGGGCTTTTTCTCGATGGCGCGAGATGCACTGTCTTGCCGGCATCGAGAGAATGTAATTGGAAGCTGGTGGCTTGTCTCTAGCGCTGGTGCTACGAAGGCAGTAGGTAGTAGTTACTTGGACTTGTACATTCTCAGTTTGGTGGTGCTCTAAAAACGGGCACATGTATCTATCAATCAATTCTTGGAAGGTAGCGGAGTGCCCAGCTCTTGACGTAGCATCTCCAACTGGGAAGGGAAGAATGTAGAAATCGGCACTGGATAAATTCCTTTCCGGTATACAGCTACTTCTCACTCTTCTAACCAGAGCCTTCATCACATTTCCAACTTCTATTTCATTCTTCTTCACCATCCCCCGTTATCCCGTTATCGACGCCATGTGATAATTTTGTTTTAGATTGCCGTGTCATGCAGCATAGCGCCCTCCTAATTCGATAGTGGCCAAAGAAACAGCAAACATGCAAGCGCCCTGCCCAGGTTCAACAATCTCGCCTCGATAGGCTTCATTCGATTCGCCCACCGACCCCAATCACATCTTACTTTTTCGTGGTGTGAAGATTCAATCAACCATCGTGAAGTCAGATCTGATAACTTTAGGCGCCGTTACTGACACATACCGACAACCCCACATCCCTTTGACGCGTCTTTGCTCTCTTCGGCTCCCGCATCGCATGATGAACAAGGTTACACACCCATGAAATGCAATCTACATGAAATTAAAATCACCACATTCCCACAAGCCGTGATCTACAACCATGTTGGGCTCGACCATTGAAAGAGTCGGGAAATGCCCGATACCAAGTTAAACGAGCGGCTTGCTAGTATAATTTCCTTGTCCAGCCCCACTATAGCGAGCCCCGTCCCAGACAGGAGGTGTCTGAACCATGTCTCAGATCCTGGCCTGGACCGTATGGAGTAACGCGAATTGAGTCTAAATCACAACCGCCGCGCCGCTATTGTTTGAGCTCCGTATTCGAATCTGGTCAAAGGCGGGCTTGGCAATGCTTCAAACATTGTGATGAAGGGTCAAAACGATCGGAGAAATGAAGGGAGCCACGTCGTTTCTAGGACAGCTGGAGCTGACGACAGCCCAGGGTTGCTCTAGGCTCTTTCTTCCCTTCTTTTCTACTTTCCACGGGACCGGTTTTCTCCTACGTCGTTTTTATCTTCATTTCTCTTCTCTTGTCGTTTTTTGAACCATCGTCCGTTTGGTCGGTGGCGATTTTATTTTCACCCGTACTTTGGGATTTACAGGCCTGGCGCCGCCTTAATTCAACCGTTGCCGTTCGCTCTTTAATTTTTGCTTCTCCCGCTTTGACTGCGATTAATACGGCATCGGTCATTGATTTATTTCGATATCCAGCTGGCTGTCAAGTAATATCTTAATTCTTCATCGCCGAAACCTTCTCGCACGTTGGATTGTGGAAACAGCTGCATTGTGATAGTCGTTGTTTGTGGTCACTTTCGGTATCGTTTTGTTCAGGAAATTTGGAAAAGAAAAAGGAAAAAGAAAAAAAAGCTACGCGTGCCTTTGTTATATCCGGCTCCGTAGACAATCTTCAATATGAGGTCTACAGTTCTTTACGCCCTGCTTGCCTCGACTGCAGTTCAGGTATGTTCTTATAGGCAGAAAGGGGGGGGCCTCGAAGAGTTCAGTAACTGATGGTGTTTAGGGTGCTGCGTTGAATCGTGATAAAGATGGCAATCTGGTTCGCCGGGACAGCTTATTGGATCAGATAGGACAACTTCTCGGCTTGCCAGGATTGGGGAGTGGAGATGGCTCAGTCGTGATCACTACCATCACTACCACTGTCATTCCCGGAGCTACTCAAGTGCCTGGAAACCCAGTCGCAACAATCTCAGTTCCGCCCGCGGCTCCTCCACCACCAGCTCCGACGGTGAATCCTAATGGAGACGGAGTTGGTGTCATCACGGTTCCAATCCCATCGTCTTTGTTACCGACGACGACGTTTTCAATAGGTCAGTAGCATGAATGCTTGGTCAATGTTGATAACCTCTCGGCCCCTGAATCTAACATGTGAAGTAGCTCCTCCACCGGCGGCATCGCAGCCTCCTCCAGCAGCGCCTCCTCCTCCTCCTCCCCCCCCACCGGCTGTCAGTGCTCCTCCGGCCGTGAGTGCTCCTCCGCCACCGCCGCCTCCAGCATCTTCTGCTCCGCCGCCTCCACCGGCTGTCAGTGCTCCTCCGGCTCCTCCTGCCAGCGCTGCTCCTCCACCACCACCTCCTCCGGCGGTAAATTCCACGGTACCTCCGCCTCCGCCTCCGCCTCCGGCTACCACGAGCATCGCAACCTCAAACCTGCCACCTTCGCCGATTTTCAGCACTCTCCCTGTGTCTTCGGCAGCAGCAACGTCTTCTGCCGCAGCGACGACGTCTCAAAGCTCATCCTCTACCTCCGCAAGTGCCTCATCTTCCGCGGCAGCCCCTATTGAGGTTTCCACGTCCCTCATTAAGCCTCCTGCAGCCACCACTACCAGCGTTTCCACAAGTGTTGCTTCAACGACATCATCGGCTTCAACGACATCATCGGCTACAACTTCAGCATCCTCTTCAAGTGTTCCCGCTTCCAGTGCTCCGGCTTCCAGTGCTCCTGCTACGACCGCTCCGACTACGACCGCTGCTGCTGCAACCACAGCTGCCCCTGCAAGCACCGTTGCTCCCGCGAGCTCGGCTACTCCCGTGGATTCACCTGCTCCTGTTGCTCCCTCCGCGCCAGCCAACACTCTCGCCCTTGGCAACCTTGCTTCCAGTGCCCCACTGCCAGACGGAGAACCAGCTCCTCTTCCCCTTCCCCCAGCAGCAACTGCGCCTGCTATTTTCTCAGCTCCGGCGTCGGATTTGAAGGGTTATGAGCTGGCCAGTGTGCTGAATTTGGGCGCCTTGGTTGCCATTCCAGCAGCACCCACGCTCACAGCAGCGGCTGCCGCAGCTCCTTCTCTTATCATTGAATCATGAGATTCAGAGAATGGATCAAAATAGGCGTGTAGTGTAGTTTGGAGAATAAAGGGAGTTGTAATGGTTTAGAGAGATTTTGAGATACCATTTGTTAGTCACAGTTTGCTCAAGTTCATGTTTGCTTGCGTGTGTTCGTATATATATCATTCATTTAGTCTTTTTGCTCTAATAGAGCAAAACAGAAAAAAAACAGAAAAATCAAAGACATTGTTTCTAGTCTATCCAAAGGGGGGTATCATGCTTTTGAAACCGTTATTGCTGCTTCCTACGCCTCCATTACGCTGTATTTTTATAGACACTTACAGCGCCCGAGGCCCAATATTTGTATACCAATTATATATCCCGTATCACTTTTTTTCTGAAGCTGCGGCTCTTGCTGCTAGTTTCATCTTCTTTGCCTCTCGCTTGCTGATAGGCTGTGCATCTTCTCCGCCATTCTTACGTTTCTGGTTCTTCCTCTTGCCGGGTTGATCTGTAGCTGAGGACTGGTCATCCGTCTGGTCGCCTTCGACTGGATTCTTCTTTACCACCTGGACGATGTTGATGACTCCTCTGAAACCATCCCTCTTCATTCCCTCGTTGACTACAACGCTCCGCGGTATTGTTCTGAGTCCCTCCATGGCCTTTTCACTCTGAAGACCCCATACATTGAATAAATTGACGACATCGGCGGGAGCCCTTAGACCAAAGGCGTTTTTAGCCTCGCTGCTTAGTATAATGCCTCGCCCTCGGGTAGCTCTGACAAGGTTGGTTGCATTGGAGATGAAGTTTGCGCGCCCTCTGGGATCGGCGGCCAAGGCCTGGGAGTAGCATATCTCGAAGCGCACGCCTCTGGTCACGGCAGCCATGCAGGGCTTGGGACGAAAGTAGAAGGGGAAATGCTGCGCCATGTCCAGCGAGATGATGGGAATGTCGAGCGTGAGGCAGGCATTCTGGAAGGCCTTTTCGGTGAGGGGCCGGATGGCGAGGAGGTCGTAAACGCCGACCAAGGACGGGAGGCGGTAGTTTGAGGCGGCCGGGTCGGCGAGAGGGAGGGTGGCGCGGTGGAGGACGTGCGGGAGCTTGGAGTCGGGAGATGAGGCCGGGAGAGATGGAAAGGGCGTTGTGGGATTCGCGGGGAAGGGCAGCTCGAGGGTGTGGTTGAGGGCGACGGTGGCGTAGCCGAGAGAAGAGGCGGTTGTGAGCGTTTGGATGAGGCGCTCTGTGGTTGTGGCCGGGGACCAGGCGATGTTGAGGTCGTAGAGCATCGTGCGAGAGGAGAGGGATGTCGAGTGATGCGAGATGGTGTTTTTTTTTAATGGCGTGGATACTCCTTTTGCCTAGCTTGGCATTACGGATGCGAGGGGGGTGAGAGGGGCTAATTCTTGTGACGACTGGGTTGATTGTATTGAGGATGATGTAGAAATGGAGGTCAATGGGTTCATCAATGGGCTTGTTGAGCTTTGCGACATGTGTGAGCAAAGTTGAAGCTGCGATAAGCGTTTTTCGAGATGGTGGAAATATAGAAGGCTGCAAGAAATTCTTAGCGCAGCTACAGCCAATGGTGGGGTGCTAGGCTAAGGCTCTAAGGTTGCAACCTTTAGTAGTACCAAGTACTGTAGATCAGCCCCACGTCCACTATACTAAATTCCGGTTTACATTTACTAGTAGTATTCTGTATAGTATATTACTCTACAAACGGCAGCTACTTGAACTTAATTGAAGCTGATATAGATATTCGAGATGGAAATCTAGAGGTATAGAGCCTGTGTCTGATACCCTGATAAGTGGATGCGATATGCGGCCCATGTTACTACTAGTCTTGAAATGCACCGTAGTACCAGCCCACCTGAGACATAGATTCTCATGACAATCGAAGAGACCTCTTCACTCACTAACGTTGTAGCTTTACAATACAACTTCTACACTACTCTTTGGAAGACCACCGATGGATGCCACAACATCGACTCTGACGGCGCTTTAGGTGCAGGCCACTGATATTGCTGCGGCTCTCTCCCTTGCGAGCTCAACGCTTAGATTTGGATTAGATGATTGAGCATATGACAGGTGACTTTTGTTTATGGTGTGTGTGAATTATGATAGACAGCATATAGACTTGGAAAAATTGAGACGTGTTGCGCATCTGACCCTCGACGAGTGAAGGCACATTGGCATCTCGTTTTGTCTAAATCTCCAGAGGGAAACGTCTCTACTGTACATACAAGGCTCCTTGTTCACTAATCGCAATATGAGCCGCTCTACTTGTAAAAGGATGTAGGATAAAAATAGATTAGTATCGGATTTGAAAGGTATGCTTTATGATTACCCAGGCATCCAAGTAACTGCTAAATCCTCCCTTCTTGTCTCTCTTTAGATGATTATAAGCTCTTCGTTGCAGGTATCTTGTCACTTACAGCGGGTGGGTGGTTGAAGAAACAGAGGTACCTGCACCGGTACTTGCAGCACTAAATGCAGCCTAGACTGAAACCAACCCGCCTCTCGCGGGGAAGGCAGCGTCAATCACAGTTCGCGCCTGCCCATCAATCACCCCGATCGGACAACCATCAGCCCGCCAAGAGAATAGCTTGGCGCATACGTAACGACGTTCTTTCCTCTCTCCTTCTCTCCGCTTTTATACAGACACAGCCTCCTTTTTTTATCGTTTTCATCATCGCCATCGTAGCCTCTCTTTCATTCCAAACTCCCTCATCGTTGATCTCTTCTTAGGCATCGTACGTTTTGAGCTGCCCGCCATGGTCTTCTTCTTCTTCGTCTGCGGCCAGCATACCTTTCGCTCAGAGGTCAAGGGCTATGAGGGCGTCATCTGCCAGTGCCACAACTGTGGCAACATGTCTGCTCGAGTCATCAAAAGCAGGCCCTTTTTCACTTTTTGCTTTGTTGTAAGTGTCTTTCTCTTCTTCTTCTTTTCTTTCTCATACTCACAATGTCGTTTAACCGCGTCAACACGCGTCTATGCCAAAGCTCTGAATCAGACTCAGTCATCTGAGATTACATAAATGAACGTGCAGCTAACAATTCAACACAGCCCATCATCCCGTTCACAATATCTGGTTTTGTTGAAGTTGTCTGCCACATTTGCAACTTCCACCAGCCGCTAAAGAATCGTCCTGATGTTGTCTCCATGGCCAGCGGCGGCAATGCCGGACCAGGGCCGTTCCCCCCACCGGCAAATCCAGGATGGGGCCAGCAACAGCCCCAAGGCCAGGCCCCAGCAAGATACGGCTAAGTGAAAGCTCAAAAATTCAGCTGTTGATTGTCTCCAAGCTCTTCTGCAAGGAAATCCTCTAAGCAGATGAATCGTGAGACGCTCAGAAGCTATATGCACGTTTTAAGCAGGGCCATGTCAAGCTATGCAGGATTCTATTAAGAGCCGCCCACCACGAACAACTGGTGGACCTCGAATTCTGCTGCGGGTAGTGCAGGGCCGCCCTACAGCTTCGAGAGCTTCGAACAACCAAATGCCACAGCCTGTATTGGCGGAGGGGTGGAAACAGCCGTACCGGCAATATCTTGGTGTTGGTTGAGCTTACAACTCATCGTTACTGCCCCATACCACATCCAATAAATCTACACGAGCAACGAAACAAATTTTCAATATACAGTGGGCGAGAATATGGCCTGATGATGGATTCTTTTACTTTCTAAGCGGACTTGACTCACAGATATGGGTATGGCTGCAATTCAACTCCACAAATCAAGAGCGTACGCAGATTTTAACAAATAGATGAATCATTATCATCTTACGAGGAGTAAGAATAGGGATTTTTATGAAACTTGGTCTTTGCCTTATAATCTATATGGAATCTGCAGTGGCACGCCATATCAGTTATATAACGATAAATTAACCCATTCAATGGGATATCTTATTTATATCGCTCCAAACAATGCATCTTTTTTAAGCCGTCCCGAATTCAACATTTTGCCACTTACGACCCTGACGGCCCATCGCCATCTCCACCATGTATCCTTAAACTCTCTTCAATGGCCCTTTTTAACTCCTCATCATCACTGGCATTGCTCGCCTCTTCTGATACCTCTTTGCTTTTCCCTTTAGAATCCCGCCGTTTCTTAAAATTCTCCTCCATCAAGCTCTGCTTCTTGACGTATTCCATTACAATCTCTTCCTCCGTCTTCTCTTTCTTTATCCGCTCCATTTCATCCATAGATGCCTCGATAGCTCTCCGAAAGTGTTCCTCCTCCTCCTCCTCATCTTCCTGCTCCTGCTCCCGCGGTGGCAAAACAGGAGGCACCTTTCGAGACTCATCAATGGCACGCTGTAAATCAGCATCCTCATCAGTATTCGGGGTAAATGCCGAGCCACTGCTGCGCGGCTCATCAGTATGCGCAAGTCCGGCGTCTAGTCCCCGTCCCCGTGAGCCGGACCCTGGCAGCACAGACAGTGCTTTTTCGTGCCCAGCTAAGCTCTCGCGAATAGCCTGCTCAATAAGATTTTGATACTCTTCATCCGTGATTTTATACTCGTCGTCTTCAAAGACGTCTGAATTCCTGTTGCTTTCCGATTTTAGACGCACGGGATCGGGTAGAGAAGAGCCCTGCTGCTGCATTGCCAGGATGCTCTCGCGAATAGCTATTTCCACCATAGCATCTTCTTCAGGATCTCCGCGAGAGGTCTCTCTGACTGAAGTCATAATAGCTTCCTCAAATTCTGCATCGGCATTGAGTGATTCTTCCCAATTTACTGGTGCAGGAGAAGAGGAGCGAGAAAGGGAAAAGCGCCTTGAAATACGGCCTGATTTCGATCTCTGTCGCCGCGGCTTTTCTTCCAATGCAGCCCCCATTTGACGTCGTCCATCTTGGAGTGTAGGGAACCAGGAAGTCGGTCCGCCTCCAGACCCGACTCTGGAATGTTCTCTTTCTTGTCCTTTCAGTTTTGTTTCTTGAATAATTTTCAAATCAGGGTCGTGATTCCAGCGATAGATAATATCGGCTTTCTCTCCCTCTGATGCATTTTGCAGGTCTCGTTCACCTTGAACAACTCTTGATGTGATGATATAATTCTGGACACTTCTTGATAAGAATTTGTTGAGTTCAGCATAGGCACCTTGCATCACGTATGCTGGGAGACCCCAAAAACCTGGCACACCGAGTTGTTAGCATCTCTCGAAAAGGGAGAAGAGTACTCTTATAGATCACTCACCTGCCGCGGGCTTCGCAATGAGCCCTCCGATACCCTTTCCAACGCCCTTAATCAGCCCAGCAGCGCCCTCTTTTTGAGCTCCCCTCATTGGTTGCGTAAGTAGTCCTGAGATACCATCATAAAGGCCGAACCCAAATTCTTTTCCAGCGACCCGCACGCCACTGTTGAAATCTGTGACCTTTTCGATTGATCGAACGGTGTCGTCGTTATATAACCGCGGAATATTCCTGAAACCTTTTGCGAGCCCGAGACAAAAGTTCATGGGTGACTTGACTCCCGTAGATACAATACGCCCGACGTTTTTGGTCGTGCCCACTGCAGCCTCCATAGTCGCGGCTGCAGAAAGCGCCCTTCGGCGAGAGGATGACCGGCTGCCCTGGCTTTCGACAGTAGGGGATCGTGTCCGACCCATTTGTGCTGGTACTGTCGGAAACTGAGCCAGTTGTCCTGTAGCGACGGTTGATTCGCCGGCGGAATCTCCGCTGGTCCTTACAGGCGACTTAACACGAGAGCGGTCCTGAGTCGAGTTACGTTTTGATCCTGTATCACTATCATCGCCGCTTGCTTGGCTACCACTGTCCCTTAAAGATTCTCTAGCCTTTTTGGGACTTTTGAGGATATCCAAAGGCATGTCGACTATTGCCATGCCAATATCACTAATATCAGTAACAAGAGAGAGAGCACCTGCTGAGATTGGATCGGGAGGCTGATCTTCCGTATTGTACTCATAAGGGCGGTATCTAGACGAGTGGTTAACATCATAAACAAAAGCAACTGGATTGTCTTTTTCTTACAGCTTAAGATCGGTATATTTCAAGAGGCCTTGTTTGACGAGGACTGCGGCAACCAGCGGGCTAAGCCGCACCTTTGTTCTTTTCAGACGCCAAGCCGCAGCTCGGCTGGGAGCCACGGAACAGCGAATAGAATCTATATCAAGGTGATTATGAAAGCTTCGGCTGCCTGCTTCTGTGCCGTTTTCTTCACGGATCTTGTGCCCAAGCGCTTTCGCCTGCTCTTGGGTTTCTGGCTTAAGACAGAATTTGATCGCCTCAGCAAGATTTTCCGCCGTCAAGGTCTTATAGGGAATCGGGTCGGGTCCGGCTTTGGCCCTCGCGATCATGGCGCCCCAAAATGGCTGGTCCCCGAAGAAAGGAACCACGAGGGTGGGCTTACCAGCCTTTATGCCAGCCGCGGTGGTTCCAGCGCCGCCATGGTGAACGACGCAAGAAACTTTCTCAAAGAGCCAATCATGAGGAACGTTACCAAGCATAAACACGCCTTCAGGTAGTCCCACCGCGTCAGCTCCCAAGCCTCCCCAGCCTTTAGAAACCAGAGCCCGGACGCCAGCAAGGTGGATAGCATCAAATATCAGCCTAGTCATGGCATTTGGATCGTCAACCACAATGGAGCCAAAGCCGATATAGACTGGAGGAGGGCCAGCCTCTAAGAAGGCGGCAAGATCAGGTTCCGGGGTATACGAAGATGCAAGATTCAAGAAATAAAAGCCAGAAATATCAATGTGCGGCCCCCAGTCATTCGGTTTCGGAATCAACGCCGGCGACCTGTGTACACGTCGTTAGAGAAAAGGGCTTAGAGGTGGTAGCTCCGCTGAATACATACCAACAGTATGTGTAAGAAATCTTCAATCTGTTGAGAAGCCCTGGTGCCCAGATGAGCGAGAGGGGAGCAAGATCCAATGCATTCTCACGGAATCGGTTGATGATATCCCCTAGTCCCTGCCATGTCATCATTTCAACCAGTGTATAAGTCAGATAGTTGGTGAGAACATCGTCAGCATTCGAATACTGAATATTCGCTAGAGGGTGAGGAAAAGCTCTCGTAGGTGACCAAGGCATTCTGGAGGACATGTTAGTGACAAAGGGTAGGGCATATTTTGAGAGATTCCTCACGTAAACATCATATGCAAAGGAATTCCAAGCTTCTCTGCAACATGGATATGAGCAAAACTGGGAGGGTTCGCAATAATTGCATCGGCCACAAAAGGTTCATGGTTTGGATCTCCAGGCATGCCAGCATCCGGATCCCAGGGCTCGAGTTTCCTGTGTGGTTCTGGTGGCGGTCCCAGTCCATCGCCCGCCTCGATGCAAGATCTCCAGCAGCCAAGCAGCATCTCTTGAACACCTCTGCGGCGCTTGCTGATCTCGCCGCTCTTCAGGGCATCTAGTCCAGGCATGAGTCCCGGATGCTTCACCATAAAGGCCATTAGCTCGGCAGGGTCTCCCCCTATACTAAAGAATTCAAGGCCATTCTCTTCGACAAAGGTCTGGAACGTCGGGTGCGTTGCAATGCGGATTCGATGGCCATACTTTTCCTTGAGGACTATTCCAAGAGCAACAAAGGGCTGTACATCGCCACGCGAACCAACGATTTGAATGACAACATTAAGCCGCGGTGGAGGTTGCTTGCCGGGCTCACCTACGAGGCTCGGGAGGGTGTATACTGGTGGCCGTATCGGCTGGATCACAGAAACTGCTATTTGATTGGCGATACTTGGCGCAAGAAGCTCGGCAAGCCTATGATTCTTGGTATTGATATTAATATTAATCCTTCCGTCACCTGGAGTATCAACGTTAGCATATACCGGCTCATCCAGAAGACAGAATAAGACAGTGCCGATGACCCCTCTCATAGCAACGTAAAGAAGGGGGGAGATCGCAGGCCAAATACGCACCTGTTACAGCCGCCTCGGCGTCAAACCCAGTCCGTGTGAACTGGAGCTGGTCATGATGGCTTCCATAAGCTGGAGGTGCATCAGCAGGCGCTTCAAGGGCGGGAAGCACGAAGCCGTCCGTCACCACGGCATCAGAGGCAGCTCGATCTCGTCGACGAGGCGGGGTTCTCAACGAGGGCCGCCTCTTCGGTCGACTGCGCTGATTCTCATCGGGCGCCATGGCTAGAGGTCGTCCACGAAGAAATCAATGCGAATTATCCTCTACTCAGATGGAGGTTGCAATCGGAAAGAGTAGAGAGTGGGCGAGAGAGCCCGAGCAGCGCTTGGACAAAGGTGCAAGCTTGGGCCGAGTTGTGTGTGTGTGAGTGTCACCTGCAGATGTACAGAGGCATGGTTGGCCGGGCTGATAATCGATCGCAATCTCTCGTTTGCTTGTCCAAGCCGCAAGAATTCAATGGCAACACAAACACAGAAACGAGGTTGCGGCTTCGACTTGGCCTGGTTTCGGCGCTTGGGCGATGACGTGTGGCGCTCATGAGAGGCCTCAACATTTACTGGAACTCGCCAGCAGTTGATATCATCGAGTCCTAGCACACACACCCCCTGTATTTCAATGCGCGTATGACTGTGTGATAGCTAGAGCGCTCTGGCCTCTCAGCGAGCTGCATCTGCGTCAGTGCGGGAGACGGCTAGCTCCAGTTGCCCACTAGCATTTCAGTGATGGCCAGAGCTGGTGGCGGATTAACAAGCCCTGGCCGATTACAGAGCCGTCATTTCTCGCCGCCCATTAATAATTCGCCAGCGCGTGATATGGAATCTCCCACTACTAGAACCTTTACATGCTGTAGCACAATGGGAACTTCCGCTGGCACGATCTATGGTGTTCATCCAAGTGTTTGCTTGCTTTTTCGGTTGTTCGGTTATGTTGCTAATAATACAAACGCCCCCAGTAGGTAGGTAGGCGCAGATCCTCTAATGGCACACAGCCCACTGGATACTTTATTTCATGCAGTGCAGCAGTACCTCGACCCATTTACCATTGTGGAAATATTCGAGCGACACGCAGCCACAGAACGGAATAAGTTCCGGGCGGAATACCCACTAGCAAGACCTGAAAAGGGAGCTTGGATAGAATTGAAGATGTGTTGAATAACCAGTGAGATAGCTGCGCTTCCAGGATTCCTATTAGGAACAATCCTATATCCCCCAAGGAGCATATTCCAGCTAGACCAGGGTTCACTTATCAAGCTCCTAGCACTCAATACAAGCACTCTGGTGACTACGAAAATAAGGAAGAACGCAGGCTTTGGTAGAAAAAAACCGCAAACGAAAATTGGAATAACCTTGTTGCTCATATAATACAAAAAAATATCATGGTCGCTCAGACTCCATGGTGATTAGGGTGGCAGAATGGATCTGCCTAGTCCATACATCCACTTGTGAAAGCCTTTTCCTCCGCATCAGATCAGCCTCGTATCAGCTAGATATGGTATTCATAGAAACCTGCGCCGTTCTTGGAACCGTTTTCCCCCAAAATAGTATACCATTCTTGTCTCTCCCTCTCTTTCCGCATCACTTCAATTTCCCATAAAAGAAAGTCGTTTAGCTCGAGAACTTGCGGCTGATCTTGGCAATGACTTTATGGAGAAGTTAGCAAAAACAAATACTGCGCTATCAACCATTGTGGGTAATAACTCACTATGCAGAGCAACAACGCTGAAGATGAAAACCAGAGAGAGAACAAGAACAACGACGGGGTCAACCTTGAGTCCGGGAGACTCGTCAGTGTAGAGTCCTGCAATCATTCACGTTAGCAACGTAAGGCTTCCAAATATCATGCAAGAGCCCATATGGCAAAGCTTGGAGGACATACTCAGCATGGTGCTGCTGGAGCCGCCAGCGCCAGCGGCCCGTGTGCTGCTTGGCCTAGCATTGGCAAGCTTCTCCTTCTGATCGGCAGCAGCACGTCGACGGATGGCAGTTCGGGGTCCGCCGGGAGGAGTGGGAGAGGAGGGTCGGCTGATGCTGGAACCGCTGGCCGCGGCGGGGCCATTGGCGGGTGAAGAGGGACGAGAAGACTGCAGAGAGGAGGCGGACGTTAGCATTAGCAACCAAGTATTCTCACAAGACCATCCATTGTCGCAGCGCGCGGGTCGACTTCGTGCAAAGCGCATAATGCATCGAGCTTGTGACGCGATACACCAGCGCCGCAATCCGTCTTCCCAGTGGATTTTCAATTCAATGGAAGAAGGACGCGCATACCATGATGAAGGAGTGTGCTTTTGGGTATTAGAAGAAAAGTAACAAGAATGAGAGAATCGACCTTGAATCGCTGCAGGACTCTAGAATCGAATTGACAGAGTGCGAAGTAGGAGGGATGTACTTCAGTAGAAGAGTTGGAGTTGGCGCAGCACGGGCTGGTGGAATTGTGGCCCCAAGGAACCAGAGTTAAGGCCACATTCACAGAAATCCAGCACTGGCGGCCGAACATTTCTCCGCTACCCCAGAGAACCAGACGTGCACCCACCACCCACACTTTTAGCGCACGCATTGCATAGTACAGAGAGGTAGTTTATTGAATTCCAATCAGGTACATAGGATGGGACGTCTTTGCCATGTTGATGTTTTCAGATCAACCAAATAATACATAACTAGGAATAACACGTATTTTTCTTCCGAAAGAGACAATTAGGAGACCTTTTATCGTGAAAAGGGAAACTAATAGTATAAAGAAGCTTAAAAGCTAAAACAATTTATCGTTTTTGCAACCAATAAACCGCAACGCTTTCCTATCAACATATATTCTGAGTATCTCACATTGATTCATTACAAAGGCCATATAGAGGCTCGGGGTATTTTTACAATTTGGGGAGACTATGTATGACGGAGGCCCCTCAAGCAACCTCCAAAAACCTTCGCTAGCCATGTTCGCCGCCATCTCAGCTTTACTCCGCTTCACTCGCTGTCCTCCCTTCAAAACCTGCTTCGCAGACTCGCCGCGTGGTATGTGTATAGTTCAAAAACAATGCAAGACAGGCAAAAAACAGTGTAAAAAAAAGTGAAAAGAAAAGAAAAGAAACACAAAGGGAATCACAGAAAGAGATAGAGAGAGAGAGAGAGAGAGATGAAAAGGTATGATGTAGAAAGATGAAGAGGGAAAGAAAGAAAAACAAAACAGGGGGTGAGAAAGGTGCCAGCTTGCCAGAGAAAATTACAGCATTAACAGCCCAGATATTGCCAACAGTCTTTTTAACACGCTCGAGGTGCGAGACGTATCCCCAAAGCTCCAACGCACGGGATTGCCGCATATGCGAGCCCGTTGCCCAGGCAGTGAGGATTCGAAAAATGATCCTTAATCTATAAGAAAGAATGGCTTTTTCTTGTCCCAAAACGCTAATTTGACCCTCCTCCTCCTTTTTTTTAAGAACGTTTCTGTCTTTCTTTTCTTTCGAGTCGTTAAGATGCGATTGCCGAGTCAGTTGGAGATCTTGGTCAATTTAAACTCCCAGCCGACTACGCTCATTTCTCCGTCTTTGTGACGGAGAGGGAAAACAAAATAAAAAAGAATTTCCGCAGGCTGAGGAGCTGCGTTCCATAGATCGAGGCCGATTATGTAAGATTAGACAGGGTACATCTACACCCGGAAACGAAGAGATTTCAACCAAACGCCTCCCGCTATGACGGCAATGCTGCAGATCGGGCTGTTGTTGTTTTATTGCTGAAAAGGAAAAAGAAAAAATGAAACCGAAGGAAATTTTTTTGGAAGTGGTATCTCAAAGAGTGACATCAAGAACCAGGCTGACATCAGAAACACTGGGGCCAGCGAGGTCCTCAAGAACGGGTATAAGGTCTAGCAGCTCGTTGTCGTGCGCGTCAGAAAACCAGCTGCTGATGGGAACAGCATGCTGGGGGTGGAATATGTATGAGGTGGGCGAGTTGTCGATGATAATTGTATCCTTCAAATCTCGACCAACTTGTGAGAGGTCTTTGACGTAATTTCCTTGGTGGTTGTAGCAGCTCTCGCGGAACAGACGATGATGAACAACGCCGTGTATATCTAATTGATCTAAGAGAGGATCGCCATACTATTTGCGTACGTACGGGTTAGTCCATCTTGTTTCTGCCAGAGGCTGTGAAAAGCTGCACTCACCTTTGAAACTGATGCCGTAAAGACTACTACTTCGTAGAGTTCTCCAACTCTCTTCATAAACTCGTCTACACCAGGTCGCTTGATGACATACACGTTATGATAATTGCCTTCAATTTCAACCGGTATTGTGAAGTCGGCTTGATGAAGGATCTAGAGGCTTTTGGTTAGCCAAATTCGTGATATTGTATATAAATAGGGGGGAAAACAAACCTTAAATGAACTGTGGACCAAGGTCTCATCCAGATCCAAAACAAGACATTTTCTTCCTTTGTGCTCGGGAGCAATAGGGGGCAATAGCCACTTTTGAGGTTCTGGTGCTGAGGGTCCTTCCGTCAGAACGAGTGCCGAAGTCACCAGAGGGCTGGGACCGGGTGGAGGAGGGGGCATCGCGGTGTCATGAGCCTCCTGCTGTGCCACCTCTGTCTGCGCCTCTGGTGTTTCCTCTTCTACCGGCACATCTCGCATTTCCACGTCATCCTCAACCTCTTCGATTTCTCGAACTTCTTCGTTCGGCTCGGGAAGAGGGGTTGGGGGGTCGACGGTGACGGCCAGGGCATGCTTTGTCTCTTGGCCTGCCTGTTCCTGCATCTTGGTCTGTTCCTGGGTGCTGCTCGACGAGACGGCATCATCCTTGCCCTGCAGGACGGCGCTTGTGGGCACGGGTGGCTTTTCGTTGCTTTGTTTGGTCGGGGTCTGGTCGTGCGGCGTCTGTGTTCTTGACTTGGCCGTCAATGGTCTTTGGGGTATTTTATCCAGCTTGTGAATCTCCTGAGTAGAGCCCACGGCATTGGCCGAATCAGGCACGCCACAGCATCCCAACAATGCCAAGAATCCACTGCTCTTCTTCCTCTTCCGTTTCTGCTCGCTCGCCGAAGGAGAGCTGGGCTGCGAAATCTCGGTTGTGCGAGCAGGCTCGGCATCGCCGCTAGAGCTTCCGTTTCGCGCTCTATCCAAAAAGCTGCCCTTGGATTCCCTGGACCTGTTGCCGATGCTGTTGCGTGGATCGTTGATGGTGGCCCCGCTTAAGCCAGTCGTGGTCGGCGAAGATTGGTTCCTCTGCTGCGATGACGCTCGCGACGGCACCTTTAGGAGTCCCCGGCTCTTATCGGAGCTCTCTCCATCCTCCGGCGACAACATTTCTCTTTCTTTCCCCGAGCCCGAACTAAGCGGGACTTTGTCTTGCTTAAAGTCGACAATCGCGGTCGTCGCCACGGCTGTTTCGGACATTGCGAACCGTCACTGCATTGAGTTTGTCAGCCTACTTCATCAAACATAAATCAGGACACGCCGTGGCTGTGTGCTTTGAAGATGAAAGACCGCTTCCAGCTTCGAAGCTCAGTTGGGCCGCAGAAAAAAAAAAGAAGAAGAAGAAACAATGCAGGGCAAGAGGGCATAGTTGTCGAGGGATGAGACGCCATCGCGGATGAACAAAACGCCACAGCAACCAAACACCTTTTCTCCAGCCTGATAATAGAATAGCTCATCGTAGACAATTGTGGATGAGGCAATGTAAAATTGCGCAGCTTTAGCGCAACTGCTTATGCGTCTGCACTTACCTCAGAGTACTCAAGGCAAGCTAGCCAAGTCCCAATTCCAAGCTTTCAACGCAGTCAAAAGAAGGAAAGGAAGAAATAGAGGAAATGATAAAAACAAGAGGGAAAATAAAAATGGAAAATATAAAAAAAGAATGTCAGCCCGCAAGGGGCGTTTGGCAGCAGCGTGCCGTTCGTTCCTCCGAAATGCCCTTTTCCAACGAAAATTACCGGGGGTTGGCGAGGAGCTGAGACGCGCCCGACGGGTACGAAAGATTTAGGGAGTCGACGCAGGAAAAAAGGAAATAGGACGACGCAATAGTCGGGCAGAGACAGAACGGCAGTGCGCTGCCAGTACGAGCGTGAGTCGCCGCAAACAACCGGTGTCAGCGCGGAGACGGTTCGTGATGGCAGGATTCTCTCTCGATCAGGAGGGAGGATGGTTGGGGGAAGAGTCGAGGCGACCGCAGCGGCAACGACGTACCGGAGACCGAAGAAACTGAGGGCACAAGCGAGATGATTGCCTTTAAACGTGATGGTATGGCTGGACCAGGTCGGGGATGGTCCGGCGTGCAGGGACGGCGGCTGGGGGAGATTTTGGGGGGTGTTCAAGGTGTGGGTGGGCCTTGTCGAGATTAGCCAACAGCTCTGGCGACTCTGCTTTGTATGTGTAGCTGTATCCGGGCGTTAGTAGGGGAACAGCACTTACAGTGTGCGCTGCCGAGCTCTTGCAGCTGGGCACTGTGATGTATCAGCTTACCTACGCCAAATACAGTGTTCGCATCAGCGGTATCCACACCGTAGCGCCGTTAGCGCAGTAAAGTCGCGACCACACAGTGGCGCCCTGTCCCAAATCTCCGCTAATGGCGGCCGCCAAGTTCTCATCTTACCGTCCAACGTTCAAATTGTGGGCTTCATTCTGTTCCTCTTTAGGAGAGGCGTGGCTACGGCCGGCGCTCTGCACGGCGGCCCGCTCACACGCTGCGACACATGGAAGGCAAATTTGGTGCTGGGCAGCTTCTCGACGCTGTGCCAGCTGAGGACGATACAGAGCCAGTTGTCCCTACAGAGCTCGCCCATTCACTCGCCGGCCTACGCAGTGCTATAGCTGTACTGTAGTCTACCTATACCTACAAAGCACGGGCTGGCAGATGCCTCCTGCGACGCGGAGGCCGAATTCGCAGCGAGCACATTGGTCCTCAACTCGCACTTGTACACCGCAGCGGCGTGCATGTTCGCATCGGTGCTGCATTTGCGCCAAGCCTGTCGATGGCTTCTCTTTAGGCTGCCCCCCCATGGCGTGGTTGGACGGTGGGTCGAGATCTTGCTGTTGCTGGGCTCCCGAGCTCCCACTGGCCACTGCCGACAAACAAATCAGAGCAGACAGAGGGAAAGGTGGCAGCAGGATGGAAAAACCTCCCCAGAAAGTCGGGCGCCGCCAATCCCCTCCTTGTGCGTGCCGGGTGAACAGCCCTGATCCGGGCCTCTTGATTGGTTGTGTTGGCGCCCAGCCTCTGGATCGTTCACATCTTGCCCCGGCGAGCCAGTCGCAGCACTAGCATACCCGCTGAGCGAGCTGTCGCTGGAGAAAAATGGCCTCGGTGAAGGAGTGCTTGCTTCGCTTCGTATATTGGTGCATGGGGCGTCGTGCAGGCTCCCAGCAAGCATCCCGGCGATGCCCTCTGATTTGACCCTGATTACGGAGCAGACACCTGTGCGCATATGGAGCACTCCGTCGCAATACGGAGAACGGGGCCTGTAGGGAATATGTACGGAATCGCTGATTGGCATGCCCGGCGGCGCTGGCACATGGCGGGCACGCAGCTGCTGTGCGTGCTGCGACCGTGCATATGGCCAGCTGTTCGCGCAACGAGCTGTCTGTACGCCCGCCTGTACCCCGGGCGCATTGTTCCGACCTTGTTTGCGCTGCTCGCTGGCCGTGGTTGCACAGAGGAATGTGTGATCCTGCGCTCATCTAATCTACTTGGTACCTAACTAGTGTGCTATGGATCCCTCCGTCACATCTGCTAGCCCAGTAGCGCCCAGTAGCATTATGGAGCGCTCCATAGCAAATTTGGCTATCGATGGCTCTCGCAGATTAGGTACCTGAGCTTCCTGGCAAGCTAATTATAGGTAGGCGCCTTACCAGCCTAACCCGGTCTAATATGTGCGGGATTACAGGGTAGGGCGGCATCAGCTCGATGAGAAGGCTTCATTCGCAGATATGCTTGTTTTGAACAACCACCTGGGTAAGATGGGTTAATTATAGAAATCTAGCAGCTTCCTTTTTCCTCTTTTGTCATATTTCTCTATTCTTTTCTGGATTTCGGCAATTTTGGTAGCGCATGCTATTTCAAAGTAAAAACTAGCCAAGAATCCACACTGGGAAAAAAGAGATTCAGCCGCTCCATACGCTTAACAAATCATTTGGCCAGGCCGTTTCTCAAAAGCAATACATCACAAATAAATTCCATCATGCGATTGGCACTGACTTCAAGTAAAGATGCGATATCAAAGGGTTACTGGCATATGGAGAATTATCCCGCCGCAGATATCAGCCTTTTGCGCATTGGTAAGCAATACAAAGCCTTGGTACATGTATCTTGCCGACCGGATCTAGTAGTTGACGATTTGAGCTGTAAATGTGGGGCCGCTCGCGGCTGGCGCAAGCGTTTTCGGGGCTTTCCAAACCTCGGATTTTTCCTCCAGGCAGCTGGCCCTGTTTCCATCTGGAGGCGTCATAGAGCCCCCTCAAAACACTCTCCAAAAAACTCAAAAGTCCAACACTTTTGTTTATTTTTCTCGCTTATCGGTGTATTAATTGTTGGAAAAAGTAACTTCATGCCATGGGGTGAGGACGCAATAGGCTTTTTAGCATCGCAACCCTCACCTCTCCAGCTATCATGTAACCGTCGAATAATACACTCAACGTTCCATCGCAGCAGCTCAAGGCTATTCAATCATCGTTGCATATCATTAGAACTGCAAATTTTATCATTTTACAATCATGAGGTCCAGGTGGAGCATGCTCCCTGAGGAGCTGAGACTCCAAGTCTTGGAGACTCTAGCGAACAGCAGCCTTGAGAAGGATGGTTTGACCAACTACGCTCTCGTCTGCAAGTCATGGAAGAATATATTCGAAAAAGAAAATTTTCGCAGCTTGACCCTTGACCAAACGGACATTGGCCACCTCGCCAAGATCCCAAAACGTTGCTGGCCATATGTCAAGCACATCTGGCTTCGCATTGAGCTTGAGAAATACCATCCTATGCTAAGGACCGGATCAGTACGGCCGGAAATGCTGGAAGATACGGCGTCATATAATGACCAGATCGAAGCTACCATAGGAAGACTCTTTTCTATACTCAGTTCCTGGGAAAAGGTGGTTAAGCCGGATGCTCGTGGCATAACTCTAGAGCTGAGCGTCCATTCGCCGAGCAACTCTACCTACATCCCCAAAGGAGTACATGCAAAAGGCCTAGATATGCGGAAGCCGTTTAAGCGGAATCTAGAGTATCGTAGTACCACAAATGCTGAAATTGCTACGTCCAGAGCACTTGGTGGAAACGTCCACATCAGATTTGACAATCAACTTCCCCGGCTGAAGTTGGTAAAAACACTTCTTATACCTAGACATACTCGTCGCCGATTTACCTCATTTACGCTGCACCAAATACTCAACAGACTGCCAAATCTGGAATATTTCGCCTATGAGCCATGGAAGCAGCCTTTGGATACTCTTCAGGACATGGTCGATGCAGGTATGCTAATGGGCCATATTTATGTTAAATGGCTTTATTGACTAATGTGTTTCTGAAAAACAACTAGGATATGTCAATCTTATCAAAGGCTCGCTGCCTGCGCCAGTGAAACAAGTCATCTTCTTCGAAGATCGAGATGACGCGTTGACAAATGTTCACACACCATCGAGCCCGGCGAGCGAGAAACACGCTCGAAAGCCGAATCCCTACATTGGTGTGGCTTTGGCGAATAAGAGCCTAGGATTCGAGCATTTCTCCGCAACATTTCTCGTCGAGGCGAGCGACTTCTTCCAGGCGTACAAGCCAGAGTGGATCTGGAGAAACTTGCGATCCTTGACATTAACATCGTACCTTTTGAACTCTAAGCGAAAAGTTGACGAGATTAACGGCATGCTCCAAGCGGCCGGCGTGGCGGCACTTGCGATGCCCATGCTCCAAACCCTGGAAATATGGAATGGCGGCGTAGGGCACGCGGCCGTTTTTGGCTATCACACCGAACGTGGCGAAGCTGTCATGTCGTGGACTGGCACCTGGGACATGGTTTTTAACCCATATGTCCTTGATATTTGGCGAAAGGTGGGTTATAAAAACCACCGCTGCGAGAAGTTGGCGGTAGAGCAGCGACTCATCGAGAATTCCGATGATATACGGAGATATGTAGATGTTATTGAGCTGCTCAGGACGAAAAAGCACGTCATCAGCCGGCAATCGTTGGATGAGCTACGATACGAACTTGAGAATGAATGTATATGCTTTCCTTAGTCGGGGATCGCATATGGAAGGAGATGCAACTGACAGATACTCATGAGTCCATGTCGGTTTATCAATCGACTACTCGATATTTCTTGATAGAGCTTCTATGTATCTACTTTGCGATAGCACTTGTTTTACTTTTAGTACACATGCCATAATACCGATAAAAGTATCAACGTCCATTTGAAAGTCATGTGAAAAGAGCTTCCCCGGAAAATGGCCCCCATCCTAGTGGAGTCACGTGTAGCTACTCTGGGGCGGTTCCGTCATTGCTTCGTTTTGGGTCGTGGCAAAGCCATTTGGCTGGGCCTCGGGAAATCTGGATGGCGCGGGTTCACATGTCCCAATCCCGGCTTCGATCCTCTCCCACGACCATCCACCATTAGACGAAGCAGACTGCGGGTGGCGTTTCCCAGCAGCTGCTTTGGTTGCAACCACGATTGATGCGCTGCTCCTTTTTTTTGCTAAGCGAACACAAACGCCCAACACGCGCAGACGCTGGGCTTGATGACCCTCGACCTTGTTTAGACCGGATCTGCGACGCTTGAAGCGTCTGAGCAGCTCGTCCAGCAGCCGCACCGATACTGATACTGGGCAATCATGGCGGCACAGTCGAATTTGCGCAGGACGGCGGCCGAGGATGCGCTGGCCGAATTCTTGGAGAAATGGACAGGCATCCTGGGCAAGAGGCTGCGCTCTACGTCGCGCACTACTCGCACCCTCGCTACGCTCTCGCTCGTCATGTCCATCATCCTCGGCGCTGAGGGCAGCAGGCGGTGGTGGAAGAAGCGGCGACACGAGCACGAGCAAGGCCGGAAGCTGGTCCGCACCAATTCGTGGCTACACAACAAGGACGGTTCTCGAACGATATATGTCCCTTACAAGGACGGCACATCCAAGGTTGTCATCAACACCACGAAGCCTCTGACGTTCGAGGCGCATAGACGACTGTTTCTCAATCCTCCAAGAGTATCAGGCCTTGGCGATGGGACAGTCCCTTCTGCCCAGACTAAACCAGGCTTGAATTTGGCGTTTCTGCATCAATTCCTTAGTCTTATGAGTATCATGATTCCTCGGTGGTCGAGTAAGGAAGCAGGCCTCCTGCTTAGCCACGGCGTCTTCCTGATGTTAAGAACGTACCTGTCACTGGTAGTAGCTCGCTTAGACGGAGAGCTTGTTCGAGATCTCGTTGCTGGCCATGGTAAAGCGTTTCTCTGGGGCATTGTAAAGGTATGTTTGCGAAATCTTGTCTCATGTGGGTGGCTTGTAGCAATTTTTCTAACCCACGTTTCCTTTCTAGTGGTGTGGGCTGGGTACATTTGCCTCTTATACCAATGCCATGATCAAATTCCTCGAGTCTAAAGTATCTATTGCGTTCCGAACCCGACTTACCCGATATATCCACGACATATACTTGAACGAAAATCTAAACTACTATAAACTATCCAACTTAGACGGAGGCGTTGGGCAAGGAGCTGACCAGTTCATCACACAAGACTTGACTCTGTTTTGCGCCTCGGCAGCCAACCTCTATTCATCATTGGGCAAGCCCTTTGTAGACATTTGCGTCTTTAGCTTCCAGCTTTACCGGTCCTTGGGACCTTTGGCTTGGATAGGCCTAATGAGCAACTACTTCCTAACTGCAAGCATTCTGCGGAAGCTATCGCCGCCGTTCGGCAAGCTGAAAGCAGTCGAGGGTCGCAAAGAAGGAGACTTCCGCAGTCTTCATGCCCGCCTGATAGCTAATGCAGAAGAAGTAGCCTTCTATGGCGGCGCAGACATGGAGAAGACGTTCCTCAACAAGGAATACAAATCACTAAAGAGCTGGATGGAAGGCATCTATATGCTTAAGATCCGCTACAATATCCTGGAAGACTTTATTTTGAAGTACAGCTGGAGCGCTTACGGCTACCTTCTTGCTTCCTTGCCGGTCTTCCTGCCAGCCTGGGGAGGAGTTGGTGGCGCGGCTGAGATGGCCGAGGGCGGCGAGAAAGGTGGCAGAGAGCGAAACCGCATGAAGAGTTTCATCACGAACAAGCGACTGATGCTCTCGCTGGCTGATGCGGGTGGCCGAATGATGTACTCCATCAAGGACCTTGCCGAATTGGCTGGATATACCAGCCGAGTCTATACGCTCATCTCCACGCTTCACCGGGTGCATGCTAATGCTTACTACCTCCGAAGTGGACAGAGTGAGCTTTACTCTTTGTCTGACGTCCAGGGAACAATCCAGAAGGGCTTTGACGGTGTTCGATTTGAGCAAGTGCCAGTCGTTGCCCCTGGACTCTGGCCCCAAGGCGGAGAGGAGTTGCTAGAGTCCCTGTCTATGATTGTTCGAAGAGGCGAACATCTTTTGGTATGTATATCTGGACCTAACGGCCTTCTTTCTTTAACCTCTTGTCTTTTTCTTTCTGTCTATCTTTTTCCTTTTGCATCTTAGCTAACGAGATATTCTTATGTATCTAGATCTCTGGCCCCAACGGCGTTGGAAAAACTGCCATTTCCAGGATACTGGCTGGCCTTTGGCCCGTTTACCGTGGTCTGGTCAGTCGACCGAAGAGCATAGGCGAAGATGGCATCATGTTCCTGCCTCAGCGACCATATCTCAGCCCCGGAACTCTTCGCGACCAAGTCATCTACCCTGATGGCCACGTGGATATGCGAGAAAAGCGCAAGTCTGAGAATGATCTGCAGAAAATCCTTGAAGCGGCCCGCCTTGGCTACCTCCCCGATCGCGAGGGAGGCTGGGACACTCGCAAGGAGTGGAAGGACGTGCTCAGCGGTGGCGAGAAGCAGAGAATGCAGTTCGCTCGTCTCTTGTACCACGAGCCACAATATGCCATCATTGACGAGGGAACGAGTGCTGTCTCAAGTGACGTTGAGGGTCTGCTGTACGAAACGTGCAAGGAGAGGGGTATCAGTAAGTAACTCCTTCTAGGTGACGGCTAGAAGCGAATGCTAACGATATATGCAGCCCTGATTACCATCTCAACGCGAGCTTCTCTCAAGAAGTATCATACTTACAATCTGCAGCTCGGCGCCGGCGACGATGCTGACTCCTGGGAGTTTGAGCGTATCGGAACGGAGCGCGAGAAGATGCAGGTCGAAAAGGAGGTACAGGATCTGCGTGAGCGCCTTGCACAAGTAGACGAGCTTAAGAAGAGGCGAGAAGAGATTGAGAACGAGCTCAACGCGGTGTGGACAGAGAAGGGTGATTTACTCGATGCACCATCGTATATTGGCATCGACGAGGCTCCCGTTACAAGCGAAGAGTCTATTGAGGCCTAAGAAGCCACACTGGCCATCTTTCTGCAAGGGAGGAACAGGATATTACTGTATTGAGAGACATGTATGGATGATCAAGAAGTGTTAATTTTGCATTGGTGGAGATGAGAGGAGTTTTTGTCCTTTTGGCCTTTGTGTTTGATTTTATACCTGGCGCCGCCTGTTTATGTACTATCCTTCTTACCCATCTAGAACTGAACGACAGAAGCATGCAAGTTACTACGGAATAGTAGTTATATGTATATTTAGCCACGGCCCAGCTCCCCCATCGATGTGTTCATCTCACTCAGAATGGCGCTATCCTGAGACATTGAATGCCACCTATTTGAGACACTTGGTGCGAGCGAAATGGTGATACGCCATGTTGGATTTTGTTAAGGAGTGCGTACAGTTTGTTCGACTTTGTTGGCCAGAATTATATATATAACCCAATTAAACAATCGATTAAACCAACAGAGTGGATTTTATCACTCATACAACCAGTGTCGTGTTATGTAAACGGTGAATATAATGGGCTACAGTAAATTCCTCGCCACAATCCTCTTTACCCAATACTATGATGAGAAAACCAATTGGCAAGCATGCACGTCTGAGCCGTGATGGCTCCCCATAGGCTTCCGCTTTCAAGCCCGTCATCACTAGCGCATTCAATGGTTCCGAGGGATCGGACTCACCATTGGCTGCTCGACCAACGGCGTGGGCAAGCTGAATAAGAGCTTGCTTTTGCTTTTTGCTTCTTTCTTGTTCGGGCCTCCCTGCATATGTAATCTCAATATACCGAACCCGCTGTCATTTTAAGCAGTCGCTGTGCCAATAGTAATAGCAGTAGTCGAGAAGGAGACAGCCCTAAAAAAAGACAAAGGAGATGAAGTGATAGGATTGAGTGATATAGGGGTTTACCATGTGAATATACCAAGGCGTATTACCTCGCCTCATGTCGGCGTGTTAGTGCCATGTATCAGTACTGCATGCATGATTGCTCAGCCAGCCTCAATTGCAATCTCATCCGCGTGGGATTCTCTCGCCCTGCATTACGTTGGAGCCTGCGATGATCTTTCGGGTCACCTATAGGCTTTATCAGCATCTATCAACATGAAATATTGAGGCGAGGTCGCTTCGCGTGGCTGCTCTTCTGAGCGGGTCTCGCTGTTCGAATGTCTCAGGCGGAAGATACATTACACCTTTCCATGACAGGGGATATATAAATAGGGGTGGTGGTATACTTCTTCTACTCTTCCTCTTTGCCGTCTTTATTAGATTTTTCTCCTTTTTAATCTTTAATATTTTTACGCTTTATTTCTGCTCATGCGTTTCTGCGTTCCCTGTTTTTGATACTGGTGATGAGAATTATCGGCCAACTTTGATACCCAAATCTAGACCAGAGCTTTGAGCAATTGCCACTGGACTCATAGTCTTCTTCATTAATATTTCTTCTTTCTATTAAAAAATATGGCGCATTCAACAAAGATTCATACTCGAGCCGGATCGCGGGCATCGCTCGTCTCAGTCGGGCAGATGCCTGTCATCAAAGAAGACAGCAACATAATCACACCAGCACCAGTAATGCTCCGAATACCTGTAAAGAATCCTCGTCGAAGCCTGGGCCCACAACCTCAAGGGATAATCATACCGTACTTGACGGGCTTTCAGGATCTGCCTCCAAAAACACCGGCCTTGACGGAGTATAAGGCTGAAGGCGATGATGGAGACGAAAAGACTGTTGTTGGACAGATGACGCCTCCGGCTACAGAAGTATTGAGAAAAAGACGATGGAATGGAGAGGAGTGGACGCCCAGCGATTCACAGCGAAAATGCCACTTGGTAATAGTGTCGTCGGTGTTCATGGTGATTATTGCTGGGATTGCTACTGGACTTACACTGGGCCTTACCAAAACATGAGTTCGCACATATCAGTCGAATATCACTACTTTGGATGATAAAAATTGTACGTTGTATATATCAGGTATATAGGTAGAGATGCTCCAGGAAGGTAATAATGCTAACAGCAAGACGCCACAGACCAGTCATGGACAACCCCTACGGTAACCAAGATGCCTTTTCTCCAGACCTACCAATCGGCGGGTTTGTAGTCGATACGGCGCTATACGGCTCATCGTCAGCATGTACTTCTAATCCCGACGCCTGGCGCTGCCTCTCTTCCAAAGAAAACCGATTACCACGCTTTCACTGGAATATTACAGAGGCGGGTTCGAATTATCAAATCTCCTCCGCCGACGACCCCATCGTTTCATCTTGTACGAACATCCCCCTAACAGTTCTCGATGAGGGCGAGGATGACGAACGTTTTGTCTTCTCTTACAAATTTAATACGACTGTTGGGCTGGCAATCACGGCGACAAATTGTGCCACGAAATACAATTATACCGGTACGTTTTTTCAAGCTATCTTTGGACGAAACAGAGAATGCAGCGGCAGTCTAAGACGACTCAAAGGCGCAATGATTATGTGAACTGGCCGAGACTGGTGTAAATTTTGGAAATCAAGAATGCTGCACTGGGAGTAGGGCCAGAATGTGTGGATTCCGAGGGTGACAAGATTGCCGATGTGCAGAGTGAGGCGGGAGCTTGCGAGTGTGTATATAGGACAAAAGGATGGATACAATAATGCCTTCAGGACTAGAGGGGATATCAGTGTATAGAATTGTATATATTGTGTATATTTGTAATAAACATGGAAACATATTTGGAACTCTCTATCAAACAAATCAACTATAGACTATCACAACTCGCTCATCCATAATAACATAATCGCCTTTCTGCTCAGATTCCTGCTCAGCTAAATTCCCATATCAATCCAAATCCATTTGGCTTTCTCTTTCTTCTACAATCACCTCCATCGGAGCAAAAGCTGCATTATCAACTTGCATCATGGTGGTACCAAATTGTTTCTGTAAAGCTTCTTCGTCTACACTCTCGTAATAGGACGGATCGGACTTCTTTGTGAAACGGAAACTGCCTTTGCTCTGCGGTAGGTTCAATCTGTCTGGTGATATCGCGGCATACTTGGCAAGGCGTTTGGCGTCACGTACATCAATCTCTAAAATGTTCGGTATGCGTCTTGGTGCCATGGTCATAATGGGCCATGCCCAGTTTAGGCGTGTAGGATTATCACTAATAGATTGGGACATGATATCGTCGAATGCAGCTGTGTTTGTAGATCTTGGTGATTTAACTGGCTGCTTCTTCGCCCTCTCCGATGTCCACCAAGCCCTAGTTATACTTCCCAATGACGAGAATAATGAAAAAGACGTTGAATTAGGTTTAGTTCCATTTGTTCCTCGTATAGGCACTCCTCCATTTGATGAAGATGCTGATGTGATGGCAGCCAAATTGTGTTTAGATCTATTAGACTCATCCAGAGGCACTCCACCGTCTGAGCTGTTTATACCTTCTGATAACGGTAATGAATCAGACACTAAATTGTGCTTAGCTCTTTTTGTCTCATGTAGAAATACTCCTCCATCCGAATCGTCATCGGAAAACCATGAAGACGGCCGCTTTCTCTGGTTTCCGCTTGCAGAAACCGAGTTATCCGAAGCCGAACCTGCCGATGGATTCAAAGCCGTTGCATGTAGGATTGTAGGAAGCGCTGACCCTCGGAAAAGGACTGGAGATAACTCTTCTGACGATACACTAAGCAGCGATCGTCTACTTTTGCGTCGGAGAGAAGCTACGTGTGTAATGAGGGGATTCCCGATTTCATCGTATCGTGACGGAGAAGATTGTGACTGCCTATCGGAATCTCCTGTATGAGGACCTGGAAATGAGGGCCGTGCAAAAGGATCTGACCGATATTCACGTTGACCGCGATCAGTGGGATAATTTCTCCGACTTCCTGAAGTGTCAACCGCAATCGTCGAAGTCTGTGAGTTCGAGAAAGGGATTGGAGGCTGGCCCGTTGGATGACCAGCCGGATTGGCCCTCGTGCGTGCCCAAAAAGTATCCCAAAAGGAGCGTGTCTCATCGTCGCTCTCTTCGAAGCCGCGGTGCTTGCGCTCACATACGTTCTTTAAGAGATAGCCCAACTGTGGACGGTCCTTTGGTTTCTCGAACTGGCATTGCGCAATCTGGTCAAGAAGGTTAGGATCGATGTAGTCATAGTCTGGCTTGCTCAGACGCCAGGCATACGAGTCGCCCGAGCATCGTCCATCCCCAGCCTCATATCTCATTGTAGTCATTGGATGCGCTGACCAGTTTTTTGTTATGACAGACTCCATCTTATTCGTCTTAATTAGCATGATACTTGGTAAAAAAGAGATCAAAGAAAGAGAAGGGAGAATGAGCTCACAATTTTGCCAATGGTGAAGATATTCGTCCAAGTGCCGTATCGCCCTGCAACCTCATTCTTTTCTGGCCCAAAGGTATCATTGGTGTACTGTAATATCGATCCTGGTCTACTCAGATCGACTTTATCCCAATCTTTCGAAATTGTTTCCTAACAACTTATGAGCCATTTCCAATGAAGACAAACTCAAGTATACATATAAGGCTTACCGGAGGAGTTCGATTATTTTTGGGGCACCTTCTGGCTCTCCAGTAGTCGTAATGATCCCAGTAATCCCAGCATTCTCTCATCTTATGACTATAATCTCCGAAATCGTGAAACTAGCTCGAGTTAGTGTCAGCTCATACTGGCCGCCATTTCAACATCTCTTAAGCTTACCTTAAAGATGGGGTGATGAGCGTGGTGATCATCTCTAGTAATGAGAACTATTCAATTCTTTGTTAGTGTATTTCCAATTATGGGGAAGGGAAAAGAGAGGTCGATTACTATTTTGCTCTTCTAGGTCGAAATGCACATCGTGGCTATCAATTAATGTACTGAGCCTGAGAAATTCATTAATATTTTGTGGATTATCCAGTGAATTCAAAATCGTATCAAGACTATTGGGGCTCCATCGTTTAACTGAATCTGGCTGAAGCGCTACTGATACAACTCCCTTTACCACTGTGAATATTTCATTAGCTTATTCCTTTTCTATTCCATCTTCTTTTGCCCCGGCTCACAGAATACGATACATGGACGTAGAGAAACTTACAGCACTCCCAAATTTCCCATAACACCTTATTCGAAAAGCGAACTCCAAAATACGAGGCCTTGGACAATATGTCAAAGAGACACCCATGCTCTGCGTACTCCAAGACAAGGATACTCAGATCCTTTTGATCAAACCTTACTCCTCGGTTTATCATGTGGTCTCTTTTCATCCTGCGCCTAACATTGTCAGCAATCTCTTGCAGATCCAGGCTCTGAGTGATATGAGAAGCTCCTCTATATCTAAGGTGCCAGTCCAGTTCGTCCCCAAGCGTGCCATTCGCATGGATAGGTAGCTTGATGACAACTTTCACACTGCTTTGATCATCGAATATGGCGTTCCAGAGCGTGGCCATGCCAAAGCCACCTTGGCCGAGGACTTTGACCCATTCGAGCCTGAAGCCATCCCAGTTGAAAAATTCAATATAGCTTCCAACGAGGCTTGGCTGATCCGTATCATTACTATGAGATTCAGAATAGTCGTCACTAAACGGGCATTCGAATGGCTGGTCTTGTGGCATATCTAGGGATTCATAGGGAAGCCCAAGTTGGTCGCAATCTTCTGGGAGGATTTTGCTCGCATTGTCAAGTGTCACATCTCTGTCACCGCGAATCAGGGCCGATTGAATAGCTAGGAAATTTTTGGCAGGTATAGCAGACCCAGGTCTTACCACTCTGCGGCGCACGTTTAGATGGGGTAGTGGTGATGACATGTTGGCCATGACAAGGATGGTGAGAGATCAATCGTAGGATATGCAGACATGGTTTAGCATTCCATTCCCACCCTGGCGATCTATGTCGGCGGCTATAATATATGTGTGAGTGAAATGCATAACAAACAAACGAATTGCATGGTTGTTCAACAAAGGGGCATTCGATAAAAATAGATATATTCATTTGACGTCTTCGTGCTTGGTCAGGCAGAGTCGGCGTCCTCGCTTTACGTTTCTTTCGGTTCCTTTGAAGGCATCAAGTTCTGTAATTGTTCAAAACCGAGCACTTTCACCCAGCAAGGATTCCTCTTTTTTTGTCTTTGCCCCTGGATGATGATATCGCACCAGGTCAAGTAGATGAGAAACCCCGCCGTTGAACAACCCCTCAAAGAGGATACAAGCCACCGCAAATAGATTCCTTGTGTCTCCACCGAATGGTTTCAAAACGCGTCGTCACCATAAGCAATATGACGAGGAGTTAACGGGCTTTAAAAAGATAAAAGATAAACAGAAAAATTGCAAATACCCGGTCTCGACACGATGTCATCTTATCCCTCACCTTCAGACCCATGGCCTATCATGAATCAAGTCCATCGGAGGTCCAAGCGTTCGACGACATGGACGTTCTTATTAGATGTGTCCCTCTTGTTAGTGGAGAATAAGCTCCAGAGAGGCGTCGGATGCCACTGAGCGGCAACCAACCGGAGCAATTAGCCGCATCCTGGACTGCGGAGCATCAAGGCATTTAGGCTAAATTGCCATGGGTTCCTCAGCCTGATCACCCGGATATCGACGACCTTTTCGAGAATTCCAGGTGAATGTAACAGTTGCCGCAGCATTCGATAGTCATGTCCTTTTGCCCGTTGTATCCACAAAATGACATTTCCGGTGATGTAAGAAGAAATGAAGAGAAGAGAAAAGAGGACTTGAGCAGGGAAAAGCGTTATTATTTCGAGCTAGTTGACAGGCCTAAACGTCATACTAGTCCCTGTCAGCCACCAACTGCAAACTTGAGAGACAGTTAAACGCACTAATAGGAGACGAGATATGATCGGGACCCTTAACTCTACTGTTCCCAAGGTGTATTTAGCACCGCCACAAGCCCCCAACTGGGTGAAAATGAGAGCCATCCGGGCCGGCTAGATCTACTAGTTGCTACCCGCCCTCATGCATATAGGCGGCAAAACACCATTCGCTAGGCGCTGGGCTGGGTCCGACGGTTTATTGCCATGTTGGAATTTGGCCTCTCCATATGAAGGCCTCTCCATCCATCCATCCATGCTGAGACCCAGCTGACCTATACTCGGCCAAGCTAGGGGCGGATTCCACTGGTGTTAGAGAGGAAAACCGACTCGGGCTAGTGAGATAACAAGGCTGCGGCTGCGAATAAGAGGATCCAGCTATGAGGCACCGAGCGAGCCTCCTCTCGTGTGGGGTTCGAGCGCTGTGCATAAATAAGCCCCGACAACCACAACCTTCTGTCTTTTTGTCTCGTTTGTCTATCTCATCTAAGGCCTCAACGGTTAACAAGACTTATCGCTGTTTCTCGACCCAAGGTAGACTGGCAGACAAGATGGCTCCCACACTTAAGCTCAACAGCGGATATGAGATGCCCCAGGTGGGCTTTGGCCTCTGGAAGGTCGACCAGGCGACTGCAGCGGATACCGTATACAACGCCATCAAGGCTGGTTACCGTCTGTTTGACGGCGCATGTGGTAAGTCTTGGCTCATGTGAAAATGAGAGATATAAAAAAAAATAGCTCTCTTCCCCGCTTTCTTCCTTGTAAAAGTTGGGGAAGACGTCATTGGAAGTAACATCAGCGCTAATATTTTCGCTCCTTTCACTTATACAGACTATGGCAATGAGAAGGAGTGTGGTGAGGGTGTTGCCCGCGCCATCAAGGAGGGTCTCGTGAAGCGTGAGGATCTCTTCATCGTCTCCAAGCTGTGGCAGACTTTCCACGACGAGGACAGAGTCGAGCCTATCACCCGCAAACAGCTTGCCGACTGGCAGATTGACTACTTTGATCTCTTCCTCATCCACTTCCCCGCCGCCCTCGAGTACGTTGACCCCAGCGTCCGTTATCCGCCAGGATGGTTCTATGACGGCGAGAGTGAGGTTCGATGGAGCAAGACCACCCTTCAGCAGACCTGGGGTGCCATGGAGAAGCTGGTAGAGAAGGGCCTTGCCCGAAGCATCGGTGTCTCCAACTACCAGGCTCAGTCTGTGTACGAAGCCCTCATCTACGCCAAGATCCCCCCTGCTACGCTCCAGATCGAGCACCACCCCTACCTTCAGCAGCCCGACCTCGTCAACCTTGCTCAGAAGGAGGGCATTGTCGTCACAGCTTACTCCTCCTTCGGCCCCACGGGATTCATGGAGCTTGATATGCCTCGCGCGAAGAGCGCCGCGCCCCTGATGGAGCATGCCGTCATCAAGGAGATTGCTACTAAGCACAAGAAGACCGCCGCTCAGGTCCTCCTTCGATGGGCCACCCAGCGCGGCCTGGCCGTCATCCCCAAGACTTCTCGACCGGAAGTCCTGGCTCAGAACCTGGATTCAACCAGCTTTGATCTTGACTCCAGCGACTTGGAAAAGATTGCAGAGATGGACTTGAACATTCGATTTAACAAGCCCACAAATGTGAGTTACATATCTCCGCTGCCTGTATCATGTTGTGCCATACTCACATCTTGTTTTAGTACTTCTCTGCCGACAAGCTGTATCTCTTTGGTTAAATTAAGCGGGGGTCAAACAAATAAAATAATAAAAAGCATTCTTTCTACCAGTAAACTTCGTTTGTTAGTATTGTCTTGAAGTTATTTTCCCATTGCTGTAAAGAAAAGCTGCGCAGTCAGTGTGTTATAGAAAATGATTATCAGAATATTCTGAACCACAAGAGCCAATACAAGGCCTCGTTTCTCCCAACAACCAAGTCTTACCCCATGATGATTCAAATCAGTGGGACACAGATGTCTGCATTATTCTAGCGAACGATGCTATCACATATTAAATAGTCCAATAAACGCCGTAAAGATTTCGCCCAAAAATAGCCCGTTCCACCATTATCATATACTCCAATTGGCAGGGTGAACTTTACCCTAAACTCTGACAAATGCTAAATCGAGTTAGAAGGTGGTGACACCTGGCTATGTTGGGCTTGGGGATACTCACTAGCATCAATCTGCTTGACTTGCGGCAATGCCAGCCGGACCTTGTTCCTGTATAGAGCAGGGCCGCGAAGCTGGAGAGGGTTTCCTTCAAAATATACAGTCGTCAAATCTTCTTTGTCCTTCAGCTCCCTCTCGACGTCGGCAAAGTCTGCAATTTGATTGTAACTGGCCCACACCTCTTCAAGGTTTTCGAGAGGGCCCACACCTTTGAGGCTGCTGATTTGATTGTTGGATATCTCGAGCGTCTTGAGATTGATGTTGCTTTCGATGCCTTCGAGAGATTCGAGAGCGTTGTGGGCAATGTAGAGTTCCTCCAACCCGGGCACCTCCTTTAGGGGAGACAAGTCTCGGATACGGTTGGACTGAATGCTAAGGAGACGCAACTTGGGGAGCCCCCCGAGCCCCGTCAAGTCCGTAATTTTGTTCTTCGCCAACCATAGCTCTTCTAGGTTTTTAAGGCTGTCGAGATTCTGGATCTCTCGGATACGGTTTGAGCCGAGTTCCAGAGACCTCAGATTATCAAGCCCTTCAAGCCCTTCGATTTTGCTGATTTTGTTGGCGACCAGGAACAGCTCCTTAAGGTCTTTTAGATGGTTGATATGCTTGATGTGTTTGATCTTGTTGAAGCTGAGATCGAGGCTCGTAAGCTTTGTCAGGTTATCTAACCCTCGAATATGCCCGATCAAGTTGTCGTATAAATCTAAGTCTTCCAAAGTACCGGCGAGACTGTCGAGGCTTTCGATATCTTGAATGACATTTTGTCGGAGGCAGATGCGGGCCACGTTCTTAAAGCGCTCCAGTCGTAGAGCAGGTATTGACCCGATGCGAGAGTGCGAGACCATGATCTCCTCCGTATCAGAAGCTTCGCTGTCGAGCAAATCTATCATGCGAAGAATCAGAGTCAGTTCCACGAGTTCTTGTAAATAGCTGATGGACTAGGTTTGTGATCTCTTACTCTCGTCTGCTCGGATCTCCTCGCCGTGCAGGACATTGCTGTCGTCTGAGTATTCCGGGTCTGAGAGTGCCTCCGGGTTGGTCATGAGCGCCGACTTGGGAATGCGAAGCTTGCCATCCCATCCTTTGCTGTCCTTGAGAGAAGGGCTGGGCTCGCCGTCGACTTGAGGAGACGGTCCGTCGTCCACGATGTCGATGTGAGCCGTACGCTCACGCTCTTGTTCTTTTTCTACCGGAGCGTCCATGTCGTGCTGCCGATGCCTGTGCACGCCTGAGGCAAAATCGCTAGCGCACGAGCCTTGGTCTTTTGACAGAGCGAAAGCTTGCGCTGCAGAAAATGTTGTTGCCGGGGAAAGGTGATACTGCTATAGCATGGCGTCGAAGGCGAGTGCTGCCTACTATGTATTCATAAACATTTCGAGAGCTTTAAGCTCAAAAGGCCTTGCAGGACTGGGGTGGCGTTTTTGCTTAGTGACGAGTGACGCCTGAACCCACTATAAATGTTTTGCTGCTACCGCGGGGTGGCAGGGTGCCAAATCCTTATAAAAGTCCGGGCTGTCATAAATAAGACCAAGCTACGGCAGCTTACGGAAATTGCTGCATATATTGGCTGCCACACTGCATTTACAAGATAAGAAGTAAGAACTTCTGCTGTGCTCGAACGTGATGTGAATGACTAGATTAAGATTTCTCTTATAGCCCCGCCGTGTTCGGTGACAGGGCTCCGGAATCTAGGTCTTCTGTGATGCACACCTCACGATTGTCATTTGCGTGTCCTAAAGCGCTGGTGATACAGGCCACGGCGAGGAGATACGGAACAGCAGCGCCATGGACTTGGCGGCCACGTAAATCTGTCATCCGATGCGAGTATGGATACGGCATGGTCAAGAGGCAAATCCACATCGGCCAGGTGTTGATGCCTCCCGCCATCTTCACCGGACTTTTCCTTGCCCTGTGGTGCTACAAATGCATCATGCTGGTCTTGTTCCAGAATGCCATCATCTACAACCCTTTCCTCCCACCAAATGCCCGGAGCATGCGGATTTCGGAGTTTTCGCGCCAGTGCGGAGGAATCGAATGGCGAGAGGACCGCATCAAATCTTTGGATGGCACTGAGATTGCCCTGTGTATAAGTGAGATATCTTGCGAGCACAAGCCCAACGGCCCGTCCAAGACGCCGGTATACATTTTATATTTTCAAGGTCAGTAGAATTTCTCTCATGTTGTACATCAACTGCGCGTAGCTAAGGTATAAGGTAGGGAACGCTTCGTCTCTCCCTCCTCGGCTGCCGGATATCTCTGGTATTTTGCGTCAACTCAAAGCAGAGACCGAGGGGCCGGTTCATTATACTATGATTTGCCTCAGCTACCGAGGGTACTGGACATCACACGATCGTCCTTCTGAAAAAGGCATCGATCTAGATTCTGAGGCAGCACTTCGATGGATATCAAAACTCCATCACGAGAGGTATAAGCAGACAGAAGGGACAGTACCCAATCCTATCACCATCTTGTGGGGGCAGAGTATTGGGTGTGGCCTCGCGACAAACCTGGCGGCCAAAACTCAAAATACTACAACTTTACCAATCAATGCCTTGATACTGGAAACGCCGTTCACAAATACCCGCGCAATGCTCACGGCGATATACCCACAAAAGTGGTTGCCGTATCGACACCTTTGGCCGTTCTTGCGCAACCACCTCGATAGCTGGGCAAATTTGGGATCGATAGCCACAAAGGCTCAAAAACCAGCAGTTTATATCGTAGAGGGTGGCAAAGACGAATTAGTGCCCTCTGACCATGGCACCATCCTTTATAAGCGGTGCCAGGAGGTTCAGCTGTTTGCAGAGCTGCACACAGTCCGCGGAGCTCTTCATAACGATGTGATGGTGCGGAAGGAGGGCAAACGCACCATCGCACGGTCTATTGCCTTGGCTGTTTCACGGGCACAAGATGCCAATGTAGACTAGAAGACACCTCTGCGTGGGCCGCCAAAAAGCAAAAATCGAGCGTGAACGGCGGACTTGAATCTTATACTTGAGAGCATGAGAGCTAATACTACGGCGACTTCTAATCGTGGCCAAGTCTGCGCCCAGCACTCACACGGGATGCTCGTACCGGCCTTAGCTGATGCAGTAGCTTACCAGAGGCTCAGATAGAAAAAGGCCTGTACCTTGCAAAGCAATCTGTCCATGATCCACAGGCAAAAAGCACGGCCCAAGATGTGCGGTTGTGAGACACCAGAGATGGTGAGAATTAGATAAAGCGCCCACGGCCTCGAAGCCGCTTCTGCCTCAACTAAAGACAAAACCTGGATGCAATTGGTCTTAATTGACTCCAACAACCCTAAATTTCATACATCGAAGGATTTCAGCAACGTGTATCCCCAAAAATATTTATTTTATAAGCCCCATAGTTCTCATGCACTATCTCACATTCCTGCAGGCTGGTGATAGACATGGATGGATGCCTTGCACAGCTCCAGGCACCGCACGGCTCTCCAGGCTGTTCCACCACAATTCCAGCCACTGTCGAAACAGCACTGTTTGCACGACAAGGGGCTTCGTCGACCAGCCCCCCTTTTGTTGCCTGTTTCCAGCTGTGACTCGTCAGGCTCGGCAGGGATCCGTGGCCATTGGGCTGCAAATCCTCCTCGGCCGCCCAAAATGGGCAGCACTTGTATGGGGAGCATCACGTGTTTTCGCAAGATTTTGGCGTCGCCCAGTATCGCACTGTAAACCTTACGGTGCACCACTTTACGCGAGTGGACGCGTTGGGGCATCTCATTATCACCAACCCTGCCTAGGCCGCCTGGTCGCCTCACTAACGGATCCGGGGGTGTCCGCTGCCTGCCTGTGGGTTTGAGTTTGGAGTCGTATAAAACCATGGCATCCACCTCGCTTTGTGCGAAAATCTTGGCTTCGTCTGCCTTGGGTAAGTGAGTCGGTTTCACGGAGCAGTTGACTCGCTTGTGATTTTTTTTTTCTTCTTCTTCTTCAGATTGCTCGTGTTTGCCGGCCGTAAAAGATTTTCGCAATCAATTACCGCCTGCATTAACGACAATCGTGCCCTTATTTTATTAATCTATTTAATCCGCCTCCTGACTACGAGGGGGCTCGCCATGTACTCCAAGCGACCCGACTCTTCCAGCCGGAGCTTCTCCAAGAGCCACAAGGTGTCTAAATCCACATCTTCTTTCAGCAGCTCTTTCGGCAAAGATAGTGGAATCACCAAGAAGCGCCATGAGTCTCGCCACCGAAGGCCAGCCACGTCATCTTCCGCTTCTTTCAGCGAGGACACTATCATGGCCAGGTAAGCTGACCCGCCTCTCCCTATATTTATCAAAACTGTTATCTAATATCTTGGCTGTTAGTTTTAGCAGCTTGAGCTCTTCTATCGTAACCCTTGTTGTCGGTTCTGAACAGCGCCTTTTTGCTGCTCACGAAAACGTCCTCTGCGCAAGCCCCTTCTTCAGCAATGCTCTTCGAAAACTATACATCGATCCTTCAACTAAGAGAATTTCTCTTCCAGAAGAAGAGCCTGAGATTTTTAGCTCAGTGCTAGAGTTTATGTATAAAGGGGATTATTTCCCCCGCTTGGTACATAACAAGCGACGAGATAGCTGGGAACTAGAGCCCATCCTCAACGATGATGATAGAAAAGCTGCGGAGAGCACAGTATATCATCGCGGCGTTGATGGTGACCTTCTCAAAGACACAGTCATTTACTGTGCCGCCGAACGATATGGACTAGATGAATTGAAGAAGCTATCTCTACGCAAGCAAGGTCTTCGTAAGTTCTTGGTGACTTAACTCCACGGTGGCACTTCTTTCTGACATGCCAACAGAATCGGGCATTCAATGCAGCACTATCCTTGCTTCGGCAAGATATGCATATGCTAACACTCCCGATAACGACTCCAAGCTTCGAGCCCACTATTTGGCTTTAATCATCCGCTCTCGCAGCACCTTCAAGCGAAGTGGCACCATGCAGCTTGAGATGTTTAACGGAGGCACGCAACTGTTCTTTGATCTCTTCGTTGCCCTCTGTAACCATGTCGATGATATCTCATCCGTACAGTAGGTCTTTCAGCTTCTTTCCAACATCGATCGTGTGATTAACGGCAAAGAAGAAATACTGCGCGGTCCAGCCGCCATATGTAATGGCTTCCCTTAAGCCCATCAACGGGTTAATGTTCTTTCCTATGTCGCTTGTCGAGAAAATGATACCGACCCAAACACAAAAACAACGGCCGGCGTTTTTCTTTTCCCTTTTCTATCTTCCTTATTAGCGCGAGTTTTCCTTGCGCAACTCAGTTCATGATTATTCCCCATGCGCTACCTTTTGTATGATTATGCCTCTTTTTTTCCGCTAGCAAACCTGGCAGCCTTTTCCTTTTTTCTTCTCCTTTTTCCGTCGACTCCTGAAGATTTATGGCACTATATGGAATGATGACTGTTTGATATTTGGGAAGAGGGATTATATACTATTTTAGATTAAGATTGAACTCACAGGCCCGGGTCAAGCCTATGAAAAAGGACTTGAGGGACCATGATAACTGCAATGCTTTAACGCTATGCACATGGATTTGGAAGGAAATGGGAAAGTTCTTTTGTTTGACAAATCTCCATACTAAAGATATAGATTGAACCCATTTTCACCCCGATTTACGACTCCCAGTGATGTGACAAAATTGGGCATACTATCGCGCAAAACGCAAAGATGTCTTTGTTTCGCCACACACCCCTATGAGAACGGCGAGTTTCTTACAAATGCTCTTTGGGGTTTTGTTTCAAGTTAGATACCTTTTATATTCTTGAAATGAGTCATTGGTTTAAGGCAGGCGATGGTAGGTGTGGATGGTAGCGAAGGGCATGCGGAATACGCGGGAGGGGTCCGGATGGCCAACCAATTAGTACGCCTATCAAATGAAACAACCATTATAAGAGGACCCATTAGCCTCTTTAAACTTGTATATCCTCGCTAGCTATCTAATATGTTATGCACACTGTAATAATTTGGGCACCAATCGTGTTAGAGTAATGCAACAGGCGCGCGCACTGGCCCACCCACCCAGCATTCTTCCCGGAACACTAGGCAACGAGATGCCTAGCCAGTGAGGTCCCGAGGGTAATCTATCAGTGATACTGGACGATTTCGGCCATCTATCGGCCTCTAATTAGACACCGGTGCCTGGGAAAGCGCCTTTCTTAGATAAGACTACGATGCCTCGTTCGCGGGCAATATAGCCTTTCATCAGATCCTAGTGTCGGTGTTAGAGCCAAAGGGCAACAAGTAGATGGATAAAATAAGCAACAACAAGCCATACCTTATATATCATGTTCGCTAACAGGCACTCAACTTCATCTGTATCAACTAGCTCTCCTCCGCTTCCCATACAGATAGCTGCGCGGAATTCCGCGACAGGTACTCGTGTACGGCGCACTGGCGTAGTCTCGCCCTCTTTGGGCTCATCAAACCCTCCTGCAATGAAAACCTTGCGTAGGAGGTTTCGTAGGGCGATATCACGCCCACGCTCGAGTGTAAGGTAAATGCGCCTCTTCACAAATTCATCTTCACCTTCCTGCAATGCGATATCAAATGCGCGAAGGTCGCCTTTTCTAATGCATTGGGCCAGGGGTAGGAAGAGCTTTTGTAGGCGAGGAAATGGCTCCAAGAGTGCCTTTGTGGGTAGCACATGGGTAGTAAGAAGGCGGCAAGGGATGAGATAGCTTAGTATTCGCCTGGGATATATTAGTATTTCATCAGAAGCAGCATTCTCATTTCAAACATACTCCAGGTTTGCCTTAGCATCCTTGTGACAGAGCTCCCATGCTTCGACAAGATATTTCTCGGCCTATCATACGCTATTAGTCATATGCAATAGAGCAAGACTATATGACCTCTTACCTCGATATAATTTTCTTCTAAGAAAAATAAAACTCCCTCGTAAAACTTAAACGTAACTCTCTGTGACTTTGGAAATGCCGACAATGCCGGCATGTCTCCCTTGTATGCACTTAATGTCTTTAGAATAGTTCGTGAGAGCGAAGCAGAGTTTAGCTTGAAATATGTTTTGAACAGCAGGTTGATAATGAAGTAGATACCCCATTTCCTGGATTCTTCTAGCGGAGCTCTGGATACAAATTAAAAAATGTCTCCAAAGCATTTTGAGGGCGGATACAAACCTGTCGTTGAGGCAAAGTGTGAATATTCTCTTCAAGTGCTGCTCGCAATCTCTTAATTGGCTTTGCTTTTCGGTCTCTGGGTCAAAATCATCTTGTATGAGGGCGGCTCCCCCAGAATTGTCACCAGTGCTGCGGCTACGCTCTGTGTCGGATCTGATGGCAAACAGCCTCAAATATTTTCCAATTACATATAAACATGGGATTGTCCACGCTTCGAAGCCAAAGTTGTTGTAGCCTCGGATCAGCGCCGATGTTAAATCCTTCCAGGATTCGTAAACTTTGGTCCATGTTGACTGTCCCAGTATTAGTTATCATCGGTATCACTCAGTTACTAGCATTCATATTACCTTGCCATCTTCTACAGCAACAATATCGCCAATAGCATTCCAATATGCGGCATACACTTCGACCCAACCTTTCACTTCCTCATGGTCAAGACTTCGAGACGAATTCGACTTGATGAAATGTTTGATGTCGCCCTTGACGCTAGATGAATTACTGCTCTTCCAGATTAATCTCAATCGCTGGGGATTCCCTGATGAGGCTACTGGTGAGAGCGTTGCCGCGAGCAGGTATCCGTTCTGCTCAGCATGGGCTTTCGCGAAGCCTTTGAACAAGTCGTTCATGTCGTCAACCAAGGTGATGAGCTGAGAAACGCGATTATTGGCCAAATGTCTATTCAATTTCTCAGCTTCGGTCAAATAATGGTGAAGAATAAGAAGATCGTGCGAGAAAGTGATTCTCCTTTGGTTTTGAACGGGGTATCGTTAATATGCCTAAGACATCATCTTTCTGTTCCACAAGAAGTTCCCTGGCCCATGCCTCCCATTACAGCCCATCCAGCTAGGTACGTACCTTTAGCCTAGCCACTAAGTGGATGAGGTAATACAGGTTCGCCTGTGACTTTGCACGTGATATTTTGCAGCAGCCGGTGGGGTCTTTCCTTTTGCTTCTGACCAATCGCTGTGAAGGTTAAAGCCCTGCGCCGAATTTGGTGCTCAACCCTCCCCACTCACCCGCACACAAAAATTATCGCTGCATCACCTCTAACTTGACAATCTTCAAATTTCGCGATTTGTCGAGGACATAGACCACCGTCACAGTGAGTCGGGAAGACGTTATTATTAGATATTTTACATACTAACAATCATTCCAGATGGGTAAGAATCTCCTTTTCAGCTCTTCACCAATTCGAGAATGCGCGTTGTCGGGAGGAAAACGAGTTGTCGAATTTTGTTTCGAAATCAGCAAACCACGATATTCCGAACTGAAGTCTCGATTTAACCAATCAATTGAGGATCGATGGCATCGTTTTTGAAATGGGAAAACGACTAGGCTTGGCGTCTTCTATTCAATATCCATAATCGACAAAGGATTTTCTCTTGTTGAAAGATCTCTAAAAACCGAGACATGAAAATTTGAAACGATCGGCACCGACTTTGGCACACGAGACCACCGGCAGCGCGCATTCGAATACATTCACTATGCAGGAGTCTTGACCTTGGATACTAACAAACTGCCTTCAGGTCGCCTTCAAGAGTACGAGGTCATCGGGCGCCACTTGCCCACCGAGGCCAACCCTACCCCGGCCATGTACCGCATGACCATCTTCGCCCCTAACGAGACTGTCGCCAAGTCCCGTTACTGGTACTTCTTGCGTGGTCTCAAGAAGGTCAAGAAGGCCACTGGTGAGATCGTCAGCATCAAGGCGGTATGTGGATTTCCCCAAGCAAAGGAAAAAAAATGCGACAAGCGGCTGACGAGGAGGGAAATTATAGATCCACGAGAAGCACCCCGAGAAGGTCAAGAACTTCGGTATCTGGCTGCGATACGACTCTCGCTCCGGTACACACAACATGTACAAGGAGTACCGTGAGCTCACCAGAACCGATGCTGTCGAGTCCCTGTACTCTGATATGGCTGCCCGTCACCGTGCCCGTTTCAGGTCCATCCACGTACGTTGAGCAAAGCACGAGCACAAATGACGCTTGTTACTGACAATTTAACCAGATTCTCCGTGTCGTTGAGGTTGAGAAGACCGCCGACATCAAGCGCCCCTACATCAAGCAGCTCGTCACCAAGAACCTGAAGTTCCCTCTCCCCCACCGTGTTGCCAAGGTCAGCACCCAGAAGCTGTTCACCGCGAAGCGACCTTCCACTTTCGCTTAAGAATGTTATTGGTTTTGAGGACGGTTGGGCTAGGTTCTGCGGGTGTTTACAACGGATCATGGAAATATCACTGCATTTGCTCGTTTAAAAAAGAGCACTGAATGAACCAAAAAATTCTGAACACGGTGTAGATTTTTATGACTCAAGCAATGTGAATGTCTCTGTGTTTTTCTTTACCGCGACATTTCATGTTAAACGCTGAGGGGCACCGACGCTTCAAAGAGACGTGAGCTGATGTCACGCTGGATATTTTCTACAAAAGAAGACGAGTCCGGCAAGTCTAGCTGTTAAAAAGATGCACAATACAAAGACAATTGCGCCTTCAACTATAGGCAGACGCTTTATTATTATGTTTCCCCCATGAAAAGCAATTGATATTTTACGCTGAAATTGAGCAACACTACTAAGTACTCTCTTTTTTTTTTTTTTCAACGTATAACTAGAATTTTTTTTTTCTGTTGCCAGGCTAAAGGCTACGCCACCACCTATCTTTTATCTCCCACGTCTATCCAAATCGGGCTCACCGTGCTGGAGTGCGGAGCCACGAATTGAGATTTCGGCTGGTCCAACCTATTCGAGGCCGTAGACACAAAAATTCCCTACTAATCAAGGATTGCCTCTAAACGGCCCTAAACGAAGTATTTAAACTCATAAGAGTGTCATAATCCGATTGAGTTCCGGTATGACTCACGCTAAAACGAGGCTGTTTGAATCTGATAGTAAACCCCGATCTTCTTTCGAATATTTATAGTGGCTCTGGGGCCAACTATTTTTTTTTTCTAGAACTATATCTTGTGTCATCAAGCTTAAGCTTCTTTTTTGACTTCTTCCGCGGCTCTGGCCAAATTCGCAACCATCACTGTCGATTCAGTACCAACTCCTTCAAAATGGCACAAACCAATGGTTACTCTGCTCCCCTAGAATGGGTCACAGTTAAAACAACCTTGCCCAAAGGATACCCACCCATGTCCGCTCGGGAACCCATCCGAAGTGAGCGCCTAATCCTCCGGCCATATGCCGCAACAGATATCAACGACTTTCACCTCCTCCGTCTGCAGCCAGAAGTCATGAAGTGGACGGGGCAGGGCAGGCCAGATAAAGATTTGGAAGAGACCACAACGTGCCTGGCAGGCAGGCTACCGGGCTCAGAAAAGGGCGAGACCGCATATGAGTTCGCCATCTGCTTAGCAGAGACAGGGGAGATGATTGGCACCGGCGGAAGCCACATGCGAGTCGGCGAGCTTGGCTGGCCCGTAATTGGATACATGATTCGATCCGAATTCTGGGGCAAGGGCCTCGCAACGGAACTCATGACCACCTTTTTGAAGGCCTATTGGGCGCTCCCTCGAGAAGAAGTCGAGGTCAAAGTGGAGAAGAGCACGATAGTAGGCAGCGAGACCGACTTGCAGCCGGAGCACATAACGGCAATTACAGCACCTGAAAACGGCGCAAGTCAAAACGTCCTGGCGAAACTTGGATTCAAACTAGCTAGGCTATTCGAAGAAGAAGACCCCGATACTCCGGGTGTAATGGAAGCCTTGCATGGATATGCGATGCAAAAGCCGCAGGTGTAAGAAGGATGGATATATGATGTGCATGGGTGGCAATGCTAGATACCCGGCTCGCTTTTGTAAATTAGAAGAGAAGCGTCTGCAATTTAGCGATATACATATATATATATACTTTTAGATACGACGATAGAATTAATTAACTGTGTGCTGCAGTAAAGGCAGAGTCGCTCCCATGTATGTCAGTCAAACAATGAGCGAAATGCTCTCCGCTGCTGTATTCGATTTCCTTGTTGCTGCAAACCTTAGTAGATAGAGTATGAAGTCTTGAGGTTGGTTTGGCGTGGGGAAAAAATGAAGAAGAAAGTAAGAAAAATTATTTATAAACAAGATAGATAAAAAACAGAAGATAGTTGACCTCAAGTAGTTATTATTTTGCTTCTCCAAAAAAGTCAAAAAATAAATGCAATGCGGCCTGTGTGGATCGAACACACGACCTTCAGATATCAAGTGACTTGAAGTTGAGGCTTCAGTCTGACGCTCTCCCAGCTGAGCTAAGGCCGCAAGCTAATTGGTTGAAAGATGGCATAGCTATTTCTTCTTGTGAGTGAAACCATTATTGCAAAATAACAGAACGACCATTGAAATCTTGCATTTGTCTCTTGTTAACGAGTATTGACGAGTGTTGGTTGGCGTGTATCTCATTATGTTATCGCATAGAATTACGTTTGTTTCAATCACAAAATTGACATGTGCATATTCGCACCCTCACTAATATACCTGAAACTCTCATTTTTTGACAGTTTCAATTGCTGATTGACGAATAATAATCCCTTTTCGATTCCATGCCCAGACTAACTCCTACCCTGAATCGAAAAGCTGGGAATTGGGCCTCCTATATGCTCATGCACAAATAATCATCTATCATCCACGGCCTGTCTTCAAACCAGAGCCGGTTTACTTCGTATATACTCCAGTGGTCATTTTCTAGTCTTCTTCTCGTATTTCTCAAGCATAGCCTTGCAGTTGGTCAGGTTCTTCTTTGGCTCCCACGTATTATGCTTACTCGTGTATCCTTTCCACTTGACCTTGAACCAGTGCTGCATCGTTTCTGCATCAATCCGGGAGTCGACTATTTGCTCAACTTCCCACTCTTTGCGCTCACTGTGAGCAACTTGAGTAGCTTCATCTCCCTGATCAGTCTTCTTTTTAGGTAGTGTTGTCGCCGTTTTTGCTGGCCGACCACGCTTTCGAACCGCACTTTTCTCTTCAACCTTTCGCTGGGAATGAAGCTTGCGCTTCATGGAAGAAGACGGCTTCTGGGCAGCGGGCTGGGCGTTTGTCTTCTGAAGAGCAGCTAACCGGAGTCTAGACGAGGATCTTAGTTCGGCGGGGGTTGGTGGCAGCTTTTTCGTCTCTTTGGGCTGTATTGGAGCTTCTGCTTCATCCTCTAGGATACTATGGCTCTCTGTGACCGAAGAAGGGACCAGAGCTCTGACTGAACTGTAGATCGGCGAGACTGGAGAGTTAATCAGTGACGCAAACCGATAGGCTGATGAAATAACTGGAGAATGTGCTGGCGAGTGCATAAGGTACGGTGATGAGGCCTGGTGGTCAGAATGGGTTGAGCCAGCATCACTGAACAATCTAACTCGATGTTAGCTTTTGGTTTACTGGACGAGGTTTCGAGCTCTTTACCGAGGCGGGATTGCTTCGTTGCTTAGCTGAGGCATGGTTGCAGATATATTGATTACTTCCTGGAATATCAGCCATGGGGACCGAATCTGATTATGTGATCAGATCCATTAAGAGGAAAGAAAGAAGGAAATATCTCGGCGTAGGAAATTCTATGTTCTGGAGGTTATTTGTATTCTAAAGGGGACTGTTATATCACGTGCCGTCTATGTATCGCCACGTGGGAGCGTTGGAACCTCTCTTTTTCAGTTTGTGTTCTTTCACTGTAGCAAATTGCTGCTAATGCGCTTCTTATGAGGCAAATGTTACTAGCTCAAGACGGTCCAACTGAATTGATACATAATCTGTGTTAGCGTATTAACTACTTAAGGACTGTGCCAGTTACTATGATGCATGCTCCAGGTTGTTGTATCTATGATGCTAGGCGCGAAGAGAAGGACACGAGAGGCAGATTACTAGTGGTTAATTACTTCTATTCTACTAAATCCATATTAAGTCAACGTCTGTTCATCTAAGTATGCAAAAACTCTGCCACCCGCAAAGACGAAAAGTTCTGAAACTTCAAATGCTATGCCCTAAAAGATGCTTATGCAAAGGATGCCCAGGTATATATATATATATATATAATTTATCTATTAGGTAGCGCACTTAGTCAAGCTCCTCAACCTCGTCGTCATCAAGTTCACGGAATGTTCCTTCCCGCATTGCTTGCACGACGGGATTTTCAACGTCTATGATGCCAGTCTTCTTGAGTCTAATAACCAGCTGTTAGTGATCTAGCAATATCCTAGGAACGAAGGAACTTACCGTTCAAATAGCACAAATAATCTTTCTGCCTCGCGCAGCTTCTCGTCTTCAGTCATTGGCGGCAGCTCTGACACCTTTTCCTGGTCTATGAACTGTCCGGTTATGGGATTCACCATCCTCTGAGCACCTGTGGAGTCGTCTGCGTTGAAAGTTGTTGACGCACTTGCAGGAATGGGCACATTATTCTTGAACAAAAAGCCAGAAGCGAATCCGTATCCAACATTCTCTACAAATTTCGATGCGTCTTTATCCGATATCTCGAAAAGAAGGTGGGCAATTGCATCTCGCAGAGCGGGTGTCATTGCGTTGGTGGAATTCTTCAGCAGCCTTGCGGAGAGTGTCTTGCCTCTGCCGAGGACTGATTTACGATCCTCTGCAGTTGGAAGCAGTTTGCTGCCAATATACTCGCGCACCGAGCTAGGGGCATGCTCACTAATCTTGAGCATCGTGCTGATTAGGGGAGTGACAGTGACTTCAAGTTCATTGTCGTTATAAGTTGCCATTGCGATATCGAGGAGAGATATCAACCTGGCAGCAACCTTGTTTGGTTCAGAGCTTGGGTATATAGCAGCTTGGTTTGCGGCCGTAGATATGTCAAGATTGATTAGAGCGTTGACTAATGGTCCAAAGGGCGAGTCTAGGGGATTGGAACTTGGGATATCTTGCTTCCATAATAAGGCAGCGATGTGTGGAACGGCGGTATCGAAGTGAGAAGCCTCATCTTTACAAAAGTGAGTGACGTTGAAAAGAAGTTTTAGAATTTCGGAGAGCGCCATGTCTTCCATAGGTTGTGGCTGCTGGGGCTTGGTAGCGGCAAGCTTAGCATGGCGATCGAGATTCTCCGTGATATTCTCAGCGAGATGGTGCTCAGTGATAAGATTACTTAGATGCTCCTTGGTACCATAAGTGGACAGCAATAAGATGCGGGAATGGAGAAACTCGTTATCCCAGTTGTCGGTCTTCAGCCCGTCACAGGCTTTAGTAGCAAATCCCTGATCTACAAGCATCCGCCGTGTTTCAGGCTTTAGCAGCATGGAATTGGCCAAAACTCTCAAGGCGGCTCGAGACGTATCACTGGACGAGCTTTGGAAACCATACCGTAAGAGCATAGAGATTCCCTTGCAGATGTCAGTTTAATCTTCATCGTGAAAAGCATTTTATACTTGTAGTTGCTAACCTCCTTGGTAAAGATAGGATCTGCATTCCGGGGATCTCGTCCGTAGATCTTCAGCTCCTCCAGAGCCTCATCTCGGTCTAAGAAACAGTTAAACACAAACTCTCACTAGACCAAACAATATTCTAGTATCGACATACCTTTAGGAGGAAGCGCGGCTTTATCGAGATCTTCTGTAAGCTTGTTGACCAGTTCAGTCACTGCCTTAAGCTTGGCTGTATAGGGTTAGCAAGGCCAGGCTTGAGCCTTTCGCGAGGGCTGAATGGACTCACCAGGGCCCGTTGCCGTGCCCAGTTGAAGACCGGACATGATGGAGATTCAGTTGATTAAATGCCCAATAAGAGCATGGAAGAGAATACGGTCGTGGTGAGCCAGACTGCGCGTAAAAGGTCCACGAATATCTGAGACCCAAAAAGGCAGTCCAAGGGTCAAGTGATTTGACGACTGCTGGCTAAAGCATAAATGGACGTGCTTCTGATTGGCCACAACCGCTATAACTGCACACGCACTGAATATCAAGGCTCGCAAAGGGCTACCAAGAATCTGAGGGTGAAAGAGCAGAGAGAAGGAAAGGTGTTTAGAGCAAAGAAAAGGCGATGAAGATGAAGGTCTGACGATTGTTGGCCAAAGTCATGAGAGCCGGGCGTAGCGGACCAAAAAAGAGATTAATAAGACGGATAAAGGCCCATCTATTTTCGGTGAGTTTCTAAAGTTTTCTCATTTAATTTCGCCGGAGAGCCAGGATTCGTGTTGGTTATTGCTTCAAACGCCGTGTATTCTCTTGCCTTGCGCCATGCGCACCACAAACCGAACAGCTCAGTGCCCTTTTTGCTGCTTTCGGTACCGCTTCGGGCTCTGCTGTGGCGACAAACCAGCGATTGGTGCCAATGGCGCACTGCCATAGCGAGATGGGCGATAAGCGACTGCTGGAGCGTACGAGTAGCTGCAGGTTGCTCCGGATGGTAGCCCCTGATCGAGTTGCCAGGTACCTCAGACAGCCTACATGTTCGCACCAAATACCTTGTACCCCATACAAGGCCCACGCAACGTTTGGCACGGATCGGCGCATCTCTACCTGTTGGTACCTTCAGTCGCTATCTTGTAGTGGGGGCAGCCACTAAAACGCGTGTTGAAGCGTGCACCGAGTCGTGGTCGCGTCTTGCTTAATTGATTTCGGTAAAATTCATGGGCCGTGTCACTCCGTACTTCACTTACCAGCTTTGCAGCTCAGAGGTCGGAGGGCGCCATACCGTTGCCACAACCGTACGGCTGTGATGCAAGCTTAGGTGGTGTTGGTGGTGCTTTTTTCTTCTCGTTTCTCGAACTCCAACTCAGCTTGAATAGACCCTGCGAGATCCCAATGTCTAGTGGACGACCCTCCTCTGGCCGATTCACTGCTGTCTAGATCGCCAACGCTGCATCGCAGCAGCCATGGCATCTTCAGTAGCCCCGGCTCCAGCATCCGATCTTGAGACGCTTCTACCGCGGCCCCCGACGCCACCGCAAGAAGCAGGCAAAGAAGGCGACGGGTTGGTCAAGTCCATATTGAGCCGCGCTCCCTCATCTGATCCTCAGCATAGTCTCCAGACTCCGCCAGCTGCGAACACCCCGACCTCGACCGATGCGCCTGATTCAAAGTTGATGTCAAGTCGGACAAGGAAGAAGGTTGTATGGTCAGCACATACCGAGTACAAGGACCCAGTTGACTATCGATCAATCGACAAAATTCATAAATCCTCTCCCCTCTCGGTCCCCTCGCCGGCCTCAAGACCTATCAAAGGCATTCTCAAACCTTCGTCTTCTCCGAGCCGTCTCGCTCTGTCGTCCAGTGGTGATTTTGATGCGACTTCAGGCCAGCCCAATATAATCGAAATGTTGGACTCAACAATAAAGCAGCTGGCTGGCTCTGACCGAGATTCAAAACTCGATGCCTATATGATGCTTTCAAGAGCTCTCAAGGCTTCCAATAATCTTCCCGATCGAGTTGCCTTACAAGATAAGATGAGCCTATTCATGCAATTCATCCAGCGCGATATTACGTCCAAAAACGGCACTGGAGCCCCCGATTCTTCATTAATCAACCATGCTCTGACGCTTCTCGCCACGTTTCTCCATTTCCCCGCCATCGCCTCAACCCTCACCTCCGATTTTGGAATCTTCGTTATCGATCACTCTATCCGCGCGTTCGAAGACGCAAATACTCCCAAGGATGTTGCTCGCCATTTGATGCAAGTCGTTGCATTCCAAAACTTTTCTTCCAAAGTAATGACATCTGACCGAGTGGGACGATTGGTCACTGCCATGTATCAAATAGAAGATCATCTCACGGGCAAGAGCATTGTCATGAGCAGAATACATATATACAGGCGTCTGGTCAAGCAGTCAAGCTTGCATATGGTTACCCATTCAAATTGGCTCAAGAATGTGCTTACAGATATGCTAAGTTCCGTCAAGGATATTCGGGCCCAGGCCATTAGCCTCGCTACTGAAGCTGGGTTTGCCCTGCGATCCGAGAAGCAGTTGTTGCGAAAAGCTAGCGAAATATTCCAAACAACAAACGAAGACCAAGCTTATATCGAATTCTACATCCAAAGATTACAAGAAATGCTCAAAGACAGATCGAGCGCTTCAGCTGTGCCGCAAATATGGAGCGCCATTATTCTTTACATGCGATGCCCTTTGGAGAGATGGCAATACTACGGCCCTTGGTTAACTCTTGTCCAATCTGCTTTCAACACAACAGATTTTGCCACGAAACAAGAGGCAAACTTTGCCTGGAATAGGTACATCTACCTTACTTTGGCTGATAGCAAAGCTACCCCAAAGAATCTTGGAACCCTCTGCCAGCCTCTGCTGAGCCAACTTCGGAGACGTGCAAATCCTAAGCAGCTAGAAGAAGCTGTGAGGCTCCAAAGGACAGTCATTGGTGGTATATGCAATCTATACTACTATGCGTTTGCTCCAGGCAATGTCAAGTTCCCTCCTGATTCAATATGGGATATCGCTGTCCAGCCTGTATTGTCACAACTCGTCAGCCTGGATGGCAAGCCCGAAATTCCGGGCGATTGTCTCATGCAAGCTGGTCGTATCTTGACAAGTCTCATGGACGTAGCTACACCTCGCATTTGGAGACAGGATCGTATCATGGAGACAACTCCCGCAAAACCTGATGAACTCCCGCCCCTAGACTCAAAGTGGGTGAGGCGGAACTGTGATAAGGTCTTTCAAACGGTTGGTCCCCTTTTAGAGAAAAGGTTCCTTGACTTGGCCAATAAGGACTCTTTGATATTCCGCTTATGGCATGCGTTGGTCGGCTCAATTGCAGCCGCTTCGGCGAAGGATATCAAAGTATCAGAAGATACCGCCAAATTCTTCGCTCACGCATTTGGTCTACTGTCCAAGATGTGGCTTGCAGGAATACCTGAAGCTGATAATTCACATGGCCCGGCGTTCCTGTCTAGCATTAAGAATTTTATCGAAGTACTTGTCAAAGCCCTTGGTATGCTTCCCTTTACAGAAAAGAAGCTTGCCATGACGGTTGGAAATACTTTTGAGCTTATTGCAACACCATCCCAAAATCAAAGTCGACCTAGTTCTCTAGGAACCGTCCGAACTCCATTGCAGCACCTCTTTTGCCTGTTGGCTTCTGTCCCACAGGGTGGTGCTGACGACGAGGTCCTATCCGACTTTTTCCTCTCCGTTTTTGAACCCTTTTTCGTCGGCAAAGCAACAAAGGCTCGCTTAGAGCTATCAAATGAGCTTCTCCAGCTATTACCTCGAGCGTCGCCATCCCCCTATGGACCTTGGCTATTAGCTGCACAGAATTTATCTCTTTCACTTGAGAATGGCGAAGCTACGTCTAGTTTGATAGGAAGCGGCAAAATGACGGGACCGAAATATCGAGACATAACTTCCTTACTCGAACGCGGCCTTTTCGGACACCCTCAGCTTCCTCTTGATCAGTGGTTCGCATTATTTGAACGGCTGTCTGAAAATGTGGTCCAGCAACTGGGTGATGCTGGGCGAGCACTGGCCGTTATCGAGCCCCTGGCAAAAGTGCTGCTAGACTGTCTTAATAGCAGCGTAGGGAAGCCGTCTACAGTCTCCCTTAAGGCAATACGCTCACTCTTCGATGCTGCTAAGCTGCCACGCGACAAAACTGCTCTCAATACTGCTCGGCAGCGGCTATGGGGAGCTTCCGTGGTCGCCGCCCGAGCGGGCTCGTCTGACCCGTTCGATAATCTCTACAAACTTGGGAACCAAGCTCTGGAAACTTTCTACGGCAATTTTTCCATTTTTGACTCAGACAATGATATCGTACCTTTTATCGAGAGTATCAAGAGCTTCTTAGTGAGATGTTTCTCTCAATCAGGTGTTAAAGCCTTTACAAAAGTCGAAGCTGGCTTATGCATGTGGATTGAGGATGACAAATCATGTTATGAACATGATGAAGAGTCACTTCTCTCAAAAACTGTAAGGATCACTCAAAAGCCATGACTTGCTATGTTCATATTGACTAACTTTTTATAGCTCATTCAGACATGGAGTGGAATATCAAAGGAAGTTGCTGGCCGCAAACAACTGACAAAAGAAGAATTTGACGATATAGAACCACTTCTGACGTCTGCATTCAAGAGCAAACTTCCCACTATTGTTGACAAAGCAATCGAGCTGTGGAATGTGCTAGCTCAGGATGAAGAGAGGCTAGACTGCTCAGACAGCTTGAAATCAGTGGCTTCTGAAGCTGGAGCAAAGAGGCAGCCCATGGAAACGAAAGGATCTAGAAAAATTGACGGCGCATTCGGAGCTCAAGCCTCCTCATCAAAGGGGCCACCAGACGAAACAAATCTCGTTGTGCTCTCATCACATTCATCTCGTCAGGCCGAGCCGGCTTCCGCTTCGAAAATGCCCACACGGATGTCAACTCGAAAACGCCGCATGGAAGAAACCCCCGAACCAAGCCATACAAAGCCAACGAAGCGAACTAGCACTCCTCGACTCCGTCATGACAATTCCCAGATCAAGTTTACTCTTGTTGCCTCGTCGTCTCCGATCCCCGAAGATGGTTCGCAACACCTTACTGAGAGGCAGAAAGAAGTTCGAGAAAGGCAGCGGGAAACAGAAGCCATCTACTCAGACATGCGAACAAGCTCTCCACCTCCTGCCAAAGAGAGTTCCTCCATACCGGATGAAGCGGTGGCTTCCACTGACAAGCAAGTGGGAGAAACGACCCCACGTCACGCTACGTCCTACGATAATCTAATCAGCTCAACACCAACTCCAAGGCGTGGCCAACTCCTGAATATGGATGATAACGATCCTCCTTCCTCACCTCCCGTTCCACGGCCATACCCACTCCTATCAGAGATTAAGTCTCGCTCTATGGCTGGCAGCGCATTAGATAGCTGGGAATTCTCGTCACCTCCAGGGTCGCCAGTTCCAAGTGACCAAGAAGCATTATTGGATGTTCGGTTACCTGGGGTGAAGCCGATGACGAGATCTACCGGGAGAGTAGGCACCAGAGCCAAAAGCACCGATGCTGGCTTGAGAGATGTTATTCCTTCTAGCCTTGGAGAAGAAGAATCATCATCCTCAGACTTGACAGAATTATCAGATCGAAACCTATCGTCTTCGCCAGATCCGCCACCACAACTTCTCGAAACCCCGACTAAAAAACGGCTGGTTCGTGAGGCTGCCCGTGTGGAAGACAGTCCAAAATCGGTCGACGACGAATTTGTTGATGCTAGGAGCAGTCCTGAAAAGCCCTTATTAGTACAGGCCAATGACACATCGTTCGCACTCAGCGAGGGAGATGAAACTCGAATGATGAAACTTGCAGAGGAGTTTGAGTCGGGTGACCGCACTGGCCTACGGGAAGAGAGAAACACTGACGATAGTTCTAATGAACGACCCGGCGCGCAGTCAGCAGAAACTCGAGCACCATCTCCTCCAATGACCCGCGGGGCGGCTAAGCGCTCCCCTTCGGCCATCATTCCTCCTACTCCTGCAGAATCTCTTGGCAACGGTGAAGGAGGAAGCAAAAGAAAGAGAAAGCGAGGAGGGCCTCGGCAAAGCAACAGCCGCTCAAAGAAGCAAAAGCCGGAGCAAAAATCAGAGAACGCAGAAGCGGCAAAAGAGGAAGACATACTAGTGGTGAACGAAAAGGAATCTCCTGAAACTCCTGAAACTCCTGGACCTCTTTCTCTAGGTATAGAGACTAGGGGAAGCGCACGAAGACATACCGAGCAGCGTCAGCGAGAGGACAAGACTTCACGTTCACAAAGACGGTCAAGCAAGCGAAATAAGAAAGCGCGAAGCGAAGAAACGGACGATGAAGTGATGTCACAGCTGGTGAGCGAATCCCAAGCAGTGGCTGAGAGCCATAAATCAAACAAGGGTGCAGAAGAAGAAGTGCCTGGCACTGATGATGGACCCCGTCAAACGACGAAACGCATGGATGTGAACGCTACGGCGGCAGACAAGGCGGAGAGTGAGCCGCAAGCCAAAGTCTTGACGATTATGGAAACGCTACAAACCAGCTTGGAGCAACTGCGTGATATAGCACTGCCTCGAAGCGAAGTATATAAGATGGAAGATATGTTGATGGATTTGAAGCGAGAGTTATTCGAAGCAGAGAGACGAGGAAGGGAAAGCACTTAGACATGAGGAGAAAGCATGAGGAGGAGGAAAAATATTACGACAAGCATAATGCATGTGCTGCATCGTACGGCGTCGGGGAAGTTCTTTTTTTTGGTTTTCTTGCCGTGATTTGATTAAATTGTGTCTCTTCTTTCTTATTAGTTATTGGGCATCAGCTGATTTCTGGGCTGTATGACACGGGGTGTATGGATACCTATTAGATGCTAGAATTTTTGTTCTATGGAAGTGGATATTATGCTTGCATGGAGGTAGATATTGGAAGCGGCCGCAAGGGAATATACCGGCCTGAACATTCACACGAAGTGCTGCGCCCCGATGCCATTTTTTGATTATCACGAGTCGAATCAACATTTGCTTCACCTCCTGTACATTGGACGCCACCTTCATCCAACTGCTTTCTTCCAAACCACTCGCCATATCAAGTTTACCATTCAAACGAGGTCAAATGAGGCCAAACTGTACAATTCCTGTAAGCCACCAGAGTCGGCCAGCATCACCATGACGAGAAGAGAAGAAAATTGGGTCAGCCCGGCCGAATCACAACGGTTGCGGACAGGAACCGCATCCCGCTGGTTTTAGCTGCTTGGTGTCGTTCCTTCGGATAACCCAAATAGGAAGCCCGGCGGCAAGCGGCCACCGATGTCAACCACCAAGTCCCGAGGCACACGCACTGGAGAGGCGCTTATGCCGGTAGATCCAGTTTTTTTTAAACATGGGGGTTTAGGCTTGGACTGCTGCGATGCTTGGGCAAAGCAAAGAAAGTGGTGGCTGCCTGGAAGGCTAGGTATTTCATGCTGTTGCTGTACAGAGCTGCATGCTTGGTCGGATGCGAATTGCTACCTTGTTAGTTGTCCGGCTGGCCTACAGCTTCAGAAGGAGGAACCAAAGTCGCTTGTAGGTTGGTCATCTACGTGAAGAAGGTAATGATCTCCTGATTCTAAATTTTAGATTCGTCTGCTTCATGTACAAGCCCTGTTGATCTTCATTGAGTCAAGGGCAATGGGAGGCCGCTATCGAGGTATGGATGCATAGAGCATGCAAGACAGGCGTTCCGAGTTGAATGGCAATTGATGCAATGGTACACACACACACACACGATTCAACGCTTGTCTATTTTCTCAGAAATCCTGGATGAGCCAATTTAGGTTCCATTTCATCACGGCAAGTGACGTCAAAACGGAATAGCTGCCTTTTTGTGGGAACCTCGACGCCTTGCTGGCTTGCTTCATGTAACGGAGTCGATGTGGGCCCCAAGGTCCATCTGTATTCCATGTGAGAGAAGCCGATGATACTATGGAATTCAACTTGTGCCCATGCCATATTTGGGAATACGGAGCTCCCGACGCAGAAGCTATCAGCCAGCTACTCCTCCAAGGCTGACACCATCGTGAGATTGCAAAAGCTGGAGTAGCATGCATGGCCTTTTTCTCGTAGAACAGTCTGGACCTTTTCATGCCCAATTCCCTGAGGGCTTAGGCCTGTTGGCGAGGCTTGACTTAATTTACCCCAGGTTTTTCATGCTGCTCGTGTGCCTCGGATCACTTCTTTGGGCATATCCAGAATACTGAAAATAAGGAAAGGGGGATAGATTCAGTGGTGGCTGTCTGGGGAAATCTGGGGATGATATTTTCTGGGGAGCACGCGAGATAAGACAGCGAAAATTGGGACGCGGGGAGAATGAGTCGAGACTGGAGCGATGGACCCTCCCCCAGATTTTGCCCGTTCCTCATTTCAGCGCAAAATCCAAAGTGATCTAATAATGCCTTTTCTTCACACACAGAGATTGATTCATCACGGTACATCGCGAGATGACTTACAAGGCGTCGAGGCATCCGCGCTGGTAGTCTGAAGACCGGCAGATCCAGCGAATCGTCCTGCACACCATCAGCAGAGAAGGCGGTATTACGCGAGCTAGTCTGCACCGATCAGCTAGCGCCTGGAAGCCAGATGTGCCTGAGCCTTGCTAGTTTTTCTCGATGCAGCATTTGCTTCTCCTCCTCTTCTCCTGCTGACCGATCCGCCCCGACCTCCCGTACACCAAGTCAGCTTGCTAGGCTTACCGGCCGGAAAGTTTTAAAAAAGAATGCCCTAGCAAGGGGCGACGAGGTTTAAGCCAAAGAGAGGAAGTCGGGTTTCCCAGCTGGTACACGCCACCGGCGATAGTTGCGCCCACGACGCTGAAACTGGCTGCCGATTTTTTCGGTACCTCACATGAAGAACGAAGAGTGGCCGATGCTGATCCTTCCTTTTGCATGTTGCGTCGCGTTTCTGGCCTCTCTTTTTGCGTTCTCCCTTGTCAAAAGACGCGTGCCAAGGCCTTTGATTCCCACTGAGATCCACCATCTGAGCCGTCAAGCTTGAATGTGATTCGGTGGATGACGTCGATATTTCCCCACGGTTCTCCAGAGAGCGCTGTAGGAGTGTGTGTGCTTGTGTATGTATATGCCATCGCCAGTTTTTATTTCCAGCAGTGGCTTTTATTCCAGTTGGGAGCTGGCTGGTTGGCTTCGGCAGCAGGACTCTCCCACAGTGAAATCTCGATATTGTCGAGCCCGTTATTGATTAGTATGAGTAACACAGGCCAGCACTATAGACAATTTTGTTCGTACAGTATGAATAATAGCTACTAGAATTGCCATTAGTATTTGGATTATACGACTCAGTATGTAGGATGGGAGGTATGGACGGGGAACTTTAAGTGGATATTCAGCTTGTTGCAGCACTAGAACTGCTAGCGAACAGGGGCTAAAACGAACGAAGATAGTAGTTGCTCCATCTTCGGTGCGAATACTTGGAGAGGGCACAACAAGTCCAGGTTTTTTTTTTCTTTAATTTTTCTCTATACTATACGCCCACGGATTTAAGAAAGGAAGTACCTGGTAGTTAGTCAAATGCTAGTGTAGATGTCAAATTTAAAACATACTGCTTCCGCAATTAGGTATTCAAGTAGTACTGCTGGCACCAAAGCAGGAGCGACTGAAGGAACGTCATCTGGCATCTCCCGCACGTGCGAGGCGGTGGACTGATATACACATGCGCAAAATGCATCTCGCCTGCCTGGACAAAGATCGCCGCCTCTTCTTCTTGCTCCCCACGCCACGGGCCTGCAATTCCCATCCCTCGCATGCGCATCTCCATACGAGGCCGTGTGCGTTCCTCGCACGTTGCCGGACCCGACTCGACAAGGAACTAATAAGATGAACTAAATTCTAGTGCAAAACACGCCCATGGGGGAGCACTCAAGCGCCACCCGGCCAGCTTGCTCAATTGCTCCATAAACATCGAGACTACGACTACGGAATGCCCTACTCTTCATCTCCTCACTTCCCGGGAACGGCCTTGGGAGATCCAAGAGAGGCTCGGTGCCCCCAGTTTTTTCTGTGGACGGGGCCCTCCATCTTGCTCGAGGCTCGTACTTTGTACTCCCATGTCCACCATGTCAGTGACCCAGTTTGTCATTCAACAAGTGTGCGCGATGTGACTTAAAAGGGCCTGACAGCTCCCTCCTCGAAGGGTGCTGATCTTGTCTCACTGAGCCTGGGGTCCTCATCTACTTCCTTCTTCTCATCCTTTCTCCTGGCAAGAGCTGGAAAGCAATCTCAAGAAACAAAGAAAGGGAGTTTATCAAAGCAGCAACATCAACGCATCAAGAGACTGCACTATCTGAAGACTAAAGCTGCCATCATGGGGAAATACTTCGGCCTCAGAGGCCAAGCCCTCAATTGGGCCATTGGCACTATTGCTGGTTGCGATTTTCTCTTGTTTGGTTACGGTAAGTCTAGAGGGACTATAGCTCATAAAGCCATTGCAACTGTTATCTAACAAATCATAGACCAAGGTGTCATGGGAGGTATCCTGACGCTGCCCATCTTCCTTAACCAGTTCCCAGACATCAACCCGGATCTTGCTACGGATCCCGCTGATGCGTCTAAGCGGTCTACTTACCAGGGTATTGCTGTGGCATCTTACAATCTGGGATGCTTCATCGGCGCCATCATCACCATCTTTATCGGTAACTACCTCGGTCGTCGGAAAATGATCTTTCTCGGTACTTCTATCATGGTTGTCGGCGCTATCTTGCAGGCTTCTGCTTTCACTCTGGAACACTTCATCATTGGTCGTATCATAACAGGTCTTGGCAACGGCGGTAACACATCAACGGTCCCCATGTGGCAGTCCGAGACGTGCTCAGCCCACAAAAGAGGAAAACTCGTCATGATTGAAGGTGCCCTCATTACGGGTGGCATTATGATTTCTTATTGGATCGACCTTGGCTTATCTTTTGCCCCCGGTTCAGTTGCTTGGCGATTCCCCCTGGCCTTCCAGATTGTCTTCTGCATCTTCATTCTTGCTTTTGTCCTCGGCCTGCCTGAGTCGCCTCGATGGCTCATTCTCAAGGGTCGCGAAGATGAAGCTAGAGAAGTTATTGCTGCCGTTTCAGACGTTTCTATCGACGACAGGCTTGTCGAAAACGAATTCCAAGCTATCAAGGAAACTGCCATGGAGATGAGCAAGGGTACTTACGGCGAGCTGTTCCATGCTGACCACAACCGCACTCTCCACCGTACTATCATCGCCTATGTCAACCAGATGTTCCAGCAGATTTCTGGTATCAATCTCATCACCTATTACGCCGCTAAGATCTACTCTGACCTCGGCATGTCCCCCTTCATGTCCCGCCTTCTCGCGGCTCTCAATGGTACTGAGTACTTCATTGCTTCTTGGCCTGCTGTCTTCTTGGTGGAACGTGTTGGACGACGAAAGCTCATGCTCTTTGGTGCTGCTGGCCAAGCTGCCACTATGGCTATTCTTGCTGGTGTCAATTCACGCCCGACGGAAAAGCCCTTCCAGATTGCGGGCATCGTCTTCTTATTTGTTTTCAACACTTTCTTTGCTATTGGATGGTTGGGAATGACCTGGCTGTACCCCGCTGAGATCACACCTCTACGAACTCGCGCTCCGGCCAATGCTCTGTCGACTTCGTCCAACTGGATCTTCAACTTTATGGTATGGATTTCACCCTTGTTCACATAATTTGCCATGTAAAGCTAACACTTTTTTTTACTAGGTTGTCATGGTCACCCCTGTCGCATTCACCAACATCAAGTGGAAGACCTATGTCGTATTTGCCGTTCTAAACGCTTTCATGGTTCCTTGCGTCTACTTTTTCTTCCCTGAGACGGCCTACCGCTCCCTCGAAGAGATGGACACCATCTTCCAAAAGGTCAAGGGCTTCCGCGGAGCCTTCGACGTCGTTCACCAAGCAAGAGTCGAGCCACGCCGATATGGCAAAAATGGAGAGCTTCTTATCCCTGTGGATGAGATTGATGAGAAAGCCGGCGCAGAGCACCATAACGGCAGTACGAGTGAGGGCAGCGATGCCAACAAGGGCATGTTCACGGGCATAGATGAAGAGACTGCTCGGGGATGAATAGCATGCATCGCATAGGACTTGGGTCCCACTGTATGGCATGATGACTATTTAATCTCTTTCTTGCATATTCTTACTGCACCCGTTTGCAGTGGCTTATATTCTTGCCTTCTTCTCTTGATTTTCTTTCTTTCTTTTTTCTCCCCCCCTTTGATGGCCCCTCAATGTGGAATGGGGTTACATATACCCAGTTGTTTAACGCATTTTCATAGCTTGCAAGGGCTAGGATAATGGGCGTTGCTCTTGATAGACAACGTGTGTCATGATTTCAAAGGGCGATAGGTAGAGTAGACGAACAGGGTTAGAAGACGATGGCGAGTAGATTTGATATACACTCGGCATGCCAACTCATTATATATTCTTTCTGCCTACATTTCAGCTCTCCCCTCTTGTCTATTCATGTCCGTGTACGTACCAGTGAAGGTTAACATCCGGCTGCATCACTTAGTAGAAAGGGGTTTAATAGCATATTACCTACATCGTTTCTTGGAAAGGATATATAATTTGAGGAGGGCGTTCATGCAGTGATCGCTTGCATCGTGAGAGTGTGACGAGCTCAGGGTTATAAATTAGTTTTTCGTTTTTCGTTTTTAGTTTCATTACTAATAACTAATTTTATTTTTCATTACTAATAACA